>JANTPZ010140313.1:0-39200 GCA_025593235.1 Vachellia pachyceras | reverse complement strand
CTACTGGGATTCCTCGAATCTCACCCTCCCCCATTAACCATTTCTAGGTACAAGTGCATCCAAGAGTACGGAGAAAGTTTATGAAGTTAAAGCAAGGAATTTGTCATGAGCATGGAATGTATATATGTCATGTATTATGTCTTATGAGCCCATGCATGTATGGATGTTATATGATAGCTAAGAACTCCTAAATGAATGATCAAATATGGTTCAAAAAGGATTAGGAGTTAGGGTTTCAAAAAGATGAAGTTTGAAAATGAGAAGTTTGACTTTTTATCAAAGTGAAGTTGGTCAAACCCCTAACTTTGGCCTATTTCAAAACAGGGTAAATGAACTCCAATTGAGCTGAAATTACAGAAAAATAGTTGGCATTGTAAGGATTAAAACAAGCTAAAGAACAATGGATTTGGAGTTTTGTACAGAAAGTTATGATGTTTCAAATATTGAAGAAAATCACTGAAAAACATGGGAAAATAGAAAAATGACCAAATGAACAGTACTTTTTCACAAATTAAACTGTATCATTTGGGAAAGTAAATGACTCAATGAGTATTTTTCCCTTATAAAGGAACTTAAAAGTTTCAAATAGAAACTGGAAGCACTCAATTTCTATTTTTCTACAATTAGTTATGAATTATCAAAATTGGCCCAAAAATCTGTGAATAGTGATGTGAATAGTAACCTTAAACTTGAAAATTTTATTTTTCACTCTTTGGTTACTCTAAGTCACTAAAGGCCTTAAGGTGCTTCCAAATAGATATTTAATGAAGCTAAAGGTAAAGATTAAGGAGTGTCACACTACCACTGAGGATAGACGACTCAACCTTAGCTTATGCTCGATGGTCTAAAAGTTCAAGGGGTAAAATGGCTCTACTAACAGAAGTTCCAGAAATAAGAAGAGGCGATATGCCTCCAAAAGAGCAATAGAGCCCTTAAGGTCTGCAGACCCAATTAAAGCAAGCAGAGAGCCTTTATGGCTCAGAGTCATAAGCGTTATGCTGCTCTTGGGACAAGAGAATGAAATGACCATGGGCTTAGATTAAGATATGAAGGCGTCCTCACGATGGTTAGCTAGTACACAGAGAGTACCCTTGATTATTTCTATAGATAGCTGACTGTCGATTAAGATGAGCCCATTCTCAATTTCCAGGCAAGAAGTAATGAAAGTAAAGAGTAAAACTATGAGTCATGAATAAGTGATAATCAGGCTAGTTAAAGAGAAAGATAAGTTGAGAAGTGAAGGATATCAAAAAGCTTCACAGATTGCAGCTTAAAGCCTCCAGTATAATTGTGAGTAATTGATCACGAGGCTAGTTAAATAGCATGAAAAACTAGAAAGCAAAGTAAAAGTTTCTCTAAACTATGAAAGTACAGAAGAACCAATGGAAGCGAAAAATCTTAAAAGTTCCCTATTGGAGTGCTGAAGTTCAGAAAAGAATGTGATAACTCAAAGGAGTATTATGTCTTCCTAAAGCCTATTATGAGGCCATAAGTATAAGTTAAAGAAGAAAGACAGAGAACTCTAGAAATTATACGAACTCACCATGTATTGAAAGAAGAGACTCAAGGGTGAGTTAAAAGTAAAGAAAAAGCAGGATTGTGAATAGTAAATGTCAACAAAGAATGAGGCTGACTAGATAAAGTGACCATTGAAATTTAGGCAATAAGTAAGATTGCCTCAGAAATTTTATTTTTCAAAAGCAATGGTCAGATAATAAAGAATCGAGCAGCTATAGTAAAGAGAGAAGTTGGCATGATTATGAGACAGTCACAGAATGTCTTAGAATACAAGGATGAAGAGATGTTATAAAATAGAAATTAATTCATGCCAATAACAAAAGATGACCGTTAGAGTTGAGGTTGGAGATTAAATATCTTTGAGGATATCTCCAATAATGAAGATTATGTCAGTCTTCAAGGTTAAATAAGCTTAGCCAAAGAGATGTATAGAATGTTTAAAGATGAAAGAATTGTTACGGATTAGTTTTACCCCCAAGCCTGAGTCATGGTGCCAGAAATTTCCTATTTCCTATATGAAAAGGAAGATCTTACAATAGGAAATTATAAAAGTATTCAGGCAATGACTTGCATCAGAGAAAGTGTGCAGGAAAACATGAGAAAAGGTAACTCAGATGTGTAAATTTCAAGGACGAAATTTATTTAAGGGCGGAGAAATGTGATATCAACCCTTTTCTGTAAACCGACATAGAGGCCAAACTAATAGTCATAAGGTAAGACAAGGCCCAGAAAAAGGAGATATCAGTGGAATTAAGAGACCCTGGTCAGATTAGTCCTAAGGCTTTGAGATTTCTAAGAATGTAAGCCAGGGACATAAATGTTATTAAGTATAAAGACCAAGGGTAGTATGGTCATTAGATAAAAGGGCTAAACCAATAATCAAAAGTCAAGTTAGAACCCACGCATAGAAAGTACGGAAAAAGTTGATGCTGTTGGGCCGGAAGTCGCAGAATCAGATTTGGTCTGGTAGATGGAAGTCGGTAAGAACTTTAACGTTAAGCGTGCTCTCCCTGAGAAATTTTAGGATGGGTGACCCCCCGGGAAGTTGCCCCAGGAATCAGAAACCAAAAGATCAAGGGCCAAAAGGTCAAGGGCAAAATGGGAATTTATGAAAAGATAGATTGTGAAAGGGCATTTTGGTCATTAAAAGAAAATGTAATGGCATTTTGGTCATTTGACAGAGTCAAAGTCAAAGTCAAAAAATCAAACGGTTGATCAAAAAACAAAAAAATTAACAGATGCCCAAAAGATAGAGCAGAACACACTAATTACCAGAGATTCAACCGATTGTTGAAATTTGGTCTGGATGAGGAATTATGAAATTTTAAAAGATTTGATGATTGAAAATATTTATTTAAGGTATCAGGATTTCTCTAAGACCAAAAACCAAAGTCCAAAAAAAGTTAAGTGACTTTTATAGTATTTTATAAAATTATTGCCCAAAGTACAATTAAGGCGATTTTCCCGAAAATGAGGAAAATGCCCAAAAAATCCCCAAAAATATAATTTTTTACAAAAAATTAATTTGGAACAATTTGGAAGGTATTTTGTGAAAATATGAAGGGCTAGAGCTTCAATGAAAAATGTAGAAAATTATAAGGCCATAAAAATGATTCATCCTAAGGTTACGTGTTTTCAGGATTTTTAAACAGGATAAAGTAATCCTGTTAATTTTGTATGGACTAAGAGACAATTTGAGGATGATGATTTTATTATATTCAAGGGGGAAATATGGAGATTAAATGAGGAAGAAAACATCTCCAGAAAAGTAGAAAAGATTTACCGAAATAAAGTTAAGTTTACTGGTAAAAAGTGCAATCGGTAAAAGTAACGGAATGGGATCCGGTTTGGCTAACCAAACCAGATTTTTTTCACCCATATGTAGCCATCATGAGACACTTTTTAGGAACCAATGAGAAGCACACAAATGTTGGATTGGGGGCATCATTTTCAACCTTTAGATTAAACTTACTAGTTAAGACAAAATCTTGGCCATTCATTTCTTATCAAGAGATTAAATAAACAAGGCACTTTTCTCTTTCCTGGGCCATTTGCACGAAATCTTGGCTGCAAAAAGAAGAGGAAGTGATGCCATGGAAGCTTGAGGAAGAGGAAGAAAAGTTTGAGGAACTAACAAGGTAAGCTTCCAATAAACCAAATCAACCTATTTTCCTAAGCTTTACAACTCCCTCTTTAATTCTATTGGTTCCTTTTCTTGAATAACTCTCTCTTTTTGAAGATTGGAAGGTTAGGGTTCTTGAGTTACAAATGAAAAAGAGAGGGATTTAAGGAAAATCAAAGGTTGTAAAACACTCCTTGCAAGATAAGGAGTAGATTGGTGTATGTTTTGTGATTGTTGGAGTCGTGCATGAAATTGGAGCATGAAGTTACTGTTCATACAGAACTGTTTGTCACTGTTCATGACAGAAAATTAATGATTTTATGATGCCCAATTATGGGAAAATGGTTTAGGATTGAGATTATGCATGTGTGTGAAGCTAGAAGTTGAAAAATCACAGTTTTCCAATTTATAGAGCAATTTTCGTGCTGCTGCAGAACAGTGAAAAAGGAATGTGATTTTGATGATTTTGATGCTTCCATTGAGTTTAGAAGGCAAATTTGTGTAGGGTAAAAGTGAGAAATGAATTTGGGAAGTATTAGAAATCATAAGAGCAAATTTCAAAGTTTAAGGGTGCATAAAAGAGTATTAAGAGTTATATTACGTTTTTATGGTTTTCATGCAAGGTTGATGGCTTGAGCTTGATGATTATATTCTTGTATGATGTTTAGGAAGGTTAAACATCAAAGAACTTGTTGGGGACATTCATCAAGAGAGCTTTAAAGATCAAGAAAAACTAAAGAGACAAGGTAGCAAGACCTTCTAACCCTAAGCTTAATTGATTTGAAAATGTGCATGAATTATGCATGACTTGTGTTGAAAATTTGTGATGATTAAAAGTTTGAATGTGTGCTTTTGTATGCTATGGCCATATGCATTTTATTGTTACATGTTGCACTTTTATGAATTCACACTTATATTGAAAGTTGTCATGCAATTTTATAATGTGTGTTAGAAAGTTTTGCTACTGGGATTTCCAAAAATCTCACCCTTCCTCACTAACCATTTTTAGGTGGAAGCACATCAAAGGGTGAGGAGGAAATCCATGATGCTTGAAGTAGAAATGTGCATGTGTATGAATAGAAATTATGTTGTAAACTTTCAATTATATTGAAGTTTGTAAAGTGGCATGTAACATAACATATGCATGTATGATGGACTCATGATAATTAATGTATGCCCTAACAATGTCTAATTATATAGGTTATTATGATTAAGAAAATTTTAGAAATCATTAGGTTGAATTATGAAGTTAAGAAGTTGAAAATTTGGCAAGTGTTAATGTGAGAAGTTGGTTAAACCCTCAACTTTGGCATAATGTGAAACAGAGTAAATGAATTCCAAATGTCCCGAAATTTTATGGAAAATAGTTCACATTGCAAGGTTTCTAATGAGCCAAAGATCACTGGAATTGGAATTTTATAGCGAAAGTTATGACTGTCCAAAGTTGATGAAAAATCACCGAAAATCCTGGTAAAAATGAAAAATTACCATATGAACAGTACATTTTCACGAAAGAATCTGTACCAGTTAGACCAGTTGCTGTTCAAATGAGTTTTTTTTCCTTATAAAGGAATTTGTAAGCTTTAAATAGAAGTTGGAAACACTTGATTTTGATTTTTCTAGAATTAGTTATGAATTTTCAAAGTTGGCCTGAAAAACTGTGAATAGTAACTTAAAAAAGAAAGTTTTCATTTTTGGTCCTTTTTCACCATGGAAGATGTTTGAGGCGATTAATTGGTTCCAACTCATCATAATGGAAGCTAAGAGGGTAAATAAGAGGTGTCACATCTGGGACTTCCAACTAAGCGAACATGTCAGAAATGAGGTGAGGAAAAATGATAACCTTCGTGGTTTTCGATGTGAGTACGGTGTCACGAAGGGTATGAGAGTGGATATATCGAAATAGATTCCCCGCATTAACATGTAAATGTAGAGAGCCTGTTTCTTTGTCAGGTCCGCTAAGTGGCTTGTGGGTAGAATATTGCTGCAAACTAGGTGAATGGAAGGTTTAACAAATTCATATTTGATGAATAAAAAGGTGGTTGAAAAGGAAGCTTTTGACTTGTTTAGCAAAGTAGAGGTAAACATACCATTGCTTGACTTAGTTAAAAAGGTCCCTAAGTATGCTAAATATCTCAAGGATTTGTGCACAAATAAAAGGAAATTTAGACCCAGTGAGAGAGTCCAAGTAAGCTCCAATGTTTCAGCCTTATTTAAACCACAACGTCCTGTGAAATGTCAAGACCCAGGATATTTTACCATCCCTTGCACTATAAGAAAAATTACCATAGGGGGAGCGTTAATAGATCTAGGGGTCGCGATTAATGCGATGCTAAAGTCGGTTTTTCAGGCCTTAGGAGTCAAGAACATGAAACCTACATTTGTAGTACTCCAAGTAGCGGATGGATCAATTAGGTATCCAGATGGGATATTTGAGGTTATTCTTGTGAACGTAAAGGACTTAGTTTTCCCTGCTAACTTTTATGTGCTGGATATGTCTATATATCCGTTAGCGAGTCCACCTTGATTTTAGGTAGACCCTTCTTGAGGACTGCTAATACTATCATTAGCATGAAAGGAGGAAGCATATCAATGGAAGTAAGGGAAAATAAGATTAACTTTAACATATATGAGGCCATGAAACATCCTTATGAGGATTATTCGCTATTGAGTGTCAATGGTCTTGATGCTGTGATTAATGATGCATGCGCTGAATTTGAAATAGAAAATGAACTTCATGTGCATCATTTGATAAAAAAATTTGAAATTCCTCTTAAACCCCCTGATTCCCCATTGTGCTCATGTGAAAACATTGAAAAATGCACTCATGTTGCATCGGTTGACAACACACTTTTATTGCCATACACACATTTTGTAAAATAAACCGATGAGTGCATGAATACCTTTCCTATATAAGAAGTGATGACACCTCCGGGAGAGGTATTTCAATTGATTTTATAGAGCCATCAAGAAAAGTATCAGCTAGACCGGCCGTACCAATGCATGAGCTGCATGGAAAATCAAAAGAAGAGCATGGGAAAGCCGATGAAACCCATAAGCCGCCATGATTCCCAGGTTATTCCATTCCTTCCCTTAGTCATTTGCTTTGAGCTTTCAATGATTATGCTATGAATATGAATGATTCAAGTGTAGGGAGGAACATTGCCGGTAGTGGTAGCTTAGTGTTTGTATACAGAGTAAGATTGTTTTGAATTCAATAAACTCCCTTGAATTTGATTTATCTTCAAGAGGTTTGTTGTTGGAAAGAGTTTTGCTTTCAAAGTTAGGATGTGCAACATTGATTGGTGGAAGTTTTAGGCTTGAATGCTGGCTATTGTCTTGTGTTTTGTGTTTCCATCTCTCTATTTGTGCGTCTCTGTGATGTTTCACTGCAACTAAATTCAATTTTAGCCGCGGCCAAATATGTTGTTAGTCCTATGTGTCCTCTCAAGAAGTGTATGCTGCGACGAAATTTGTTTGCCGCTACGACTTTCGCATCTCACTATTCCATTTCATCCCTTTCGATTAGAGTAAGCATTTCATCCATTGTGCTCGTATTTATTTTCTTTTTCGCTGTCCCTGCTGTAGCCTGTCCTGCGATTTTTACCGTAACGAAAAAGAGTATTCGCCATGATGAATGTTCACAATTTCACCGCGATGAATCCTACTTTTGCCATAGCTAACGATAGCTGTAGTTGTTTTTCACGTGTGTTAACCCTGTGTTTTTATTTTTTTTCTCTTTTTAATTTTGTGAGTCTAACTAGTAGCCATGCCTAAGACTAAGAGGCCTAACATAGTAGGCCTCTCTAGCCCTGTGCCTGAGCCATCCCAGACTTTCTAGGAGATTTTAGCACTTACTGAGAAGCTTCCTTTGGTTAAGGAACACTCATTTCCTCTGAAACCATCTAACCATCCTTTTGTTTGTAGAATGACTGAGTTTGACCTCACTGGCCTTATCCGTGAGCGTACCCAGGGGAACCTCGCTTTCGTCCGCCACTTTTATGCAAAATGCCGCCATAAAACTGCTATTTTTGTCAATTGCTGAGGAAAGACCCCTCTACACGCGATGAATCGTGAAACCATAGGTACCTATCTTGAATTACCCATAGCTGAGTGTGATCACTACATTCAGTTCATGAGCGACAACCCTAGGGACCAGATTCCGGAGACTCTATGTTTGCCCGGGATGAGTTGGCACGTCCCTCGTAGGTTTGAGATGTATATTCATCGAACAGAGTATCGCTCTAAAACGAAACCCTTTATCCATCTCTTTTGCAGTAACATCTTACCCACTAGCCACTTAGCGAACCTGACGAAGAAGCAAGCCCTGTGTATCTATATGTTAATGCAGGGGATTGGCGTCGACATTTCTATCCTCACTTCGCAATGCTGTACTCACATCCAAAATTATGAAGGCTATCATTTTTCCACACCTCATTTCAAACATGTTCGTTGAGCTGGAGATACTTGAGTACCCTGAGGACCACCCGTTTACCCCTGCCCCTGTATTTACTTATGATAGGGTCCGTAGAGCTCCCGCACCCCAGCCTGAGCCATATATAGATATTGATGACTTGTTGGTTGAAGAGGAGAAGGCTCCAACACCGCAGGCATCAAACGACCATCCAGCATCAGCAGCCCTTACCACACTCGAGAGCCTGGCTGCTGAGTTTCAGCAGTTCAGAGCTTCATTTGAGAGTGAGCGAAGATACCACAGGAGGATGGACGCACTAATCACGCAGAGCTTACACTTCAAGTTATCTCCAGACAAGGATGATGATAGTAGTGCGGAGACTTCTGGAGCCGGACCATTCAGAAAGGCTGGAGCAGTGGAGGGAAGTAAGGAGGAGAATGTTACTGTCGACGTGACTTGGAGGGAGACTCGGTGATGTAGGGAGATGATTAGCTGTTTTACATGTTTCTTCCCTTTTATTTTGTTTGAACTTTGTTACAGTGGTTGTTGATTCTGAGATTTTGTTGTGAATACTTGGCTTCAGCTGTATGTATATATGGATTTTTCCTATGATGTGTTCCGGATTTCGTTGCATGTGTGCATGATTATTTGATATTGCTTGTAAATGTTGCGTGCTTTGATTTTTAAATCTTTCCTTCCAATCATTGAGGACAATGTTTGATTTAAGTGGGGGGAGATTTAGGATTTAAAATGTTTCCAAGCAATATTGCGATTTTTAGCTTGCAACTGAAGGGTTAGTGTTTGGGCTAAATGAATGGTTCAAATGGGTAGCAAAGACTGAAATAAATGCAATGGTTGAAAAATAAATTGTCTTAAGCCTTTCAAAAGTGATTATACTCTTTTAGTGCTGTGTATTCAAGAAATTCATTTCATTTCATTATTTTGTTTCATTATTTTTAACCCCATCATCCACCTGAAACCCCAAGTCCTCTTGATTCACATTGCATTGATCTTGTGGTAGAGAGGTAGTATAATTACAAGCCTATGGTAGAGATTCGAATAAGGGGACCATGAGCGAAAATTGTCCTTGCATAGTGAGCTGAGAGAGAAACACTTCTACCTTTTGAGAGGAGGTTTCTTTTATTCGGTCTCTTAAATTGAATTCCTTAGAGTTTGATTTACAATTGTCTTTGTCATTATCATTGCTAATTCCTTGACGAATGTTTTTATTAAGTTCTGTAATCCTGGACCCATGAATATACTTTCTGGATGTATTGATTGTTTTTAAGTTTTTAAAGAAGCTTTATCAAGGAGTACAAAGGTTTAAGTGTGGGGTAATTTGATTAAGCCATATTAGTATTAGTTTTCTACTTGAATTTTCAGAGTCTTAGTGTCAATTTTAGCTCATACATGACCCTTTTGTGCTTAATTGAGATTAGGAGTTATTGATTTGGATTAGTGTTATTTTGGGTACATATGCCATGGATAATTATGATATTATGCCTAAATTCCATTTTAGGAACTCTGTACAAAAGACAAGAGGATGCATCTCTGGAGAAGTTTACCGCGGCGCAATCCAATGTTCACCGCGGTCAAAATTCTATCATCAGGCATGAAATCTGGGGAGAGGTCCGCCGCGGCGAATATCGCACATCAGCACCAGAATTTTAGTCCAGATGGAAAATAATCCGACCCAACTTGAGAGATCCAATCCAGAGTGGTTTATCAATTCCATTTAGTGTAATTTCGTGGGGAGATCTAGAAGGAGGAGGCAGAGGGAAGAGAGAAGGAAGACACACACATATTTTTCATCTTCCATAGACCCACAACCCTAACATCCCATTTTCATTATCATCCATTCCATTTATGGTAATTTCATTGGGAGAGCTGTGATTGAGCTTTATTTGTATTAGTTTTCTACTTGAATTTTCAGAGTCTTAGAGTCAATTTTAGCCATCACATGACCTTTTCGTGCTTAAGTTTAGATTAGGAGTTATTGATATGGATTAGTGTGATTTTGGGCACCTATGCAATTTTGAAGAGGAGGAAGGAAGGAGGCTGCAGAAGTTGAAGAGAGCAAAGAGAGGAGAGAATCACATTCCCATTTCACCCTACCTACACACTACCACCATTTCCCCCATTTCTTCATCATCCATTCATCTATCATGTGTTCATCATCCATTCAAAGTTCATTTCCATCATCCATGAGGAGTCAAAATTCTCTGCCCTCTTGAAGATGAAGTGAACCGAAGTTCAAAGTGCCGAAAGGGGAGTATTTGTCTTTAATCTGTATTTGCGTATTTGCATTATGGATTACTTAGATTCCGAGTTGGACTTTGTAATTTGTGTGTAAATGCTTGGTCTCGGTTGAGCCAAACTTGGATTATTGTGTATTGAGTTGTTTGTGATTGACAAAGCAGAATGGAGTTCATTTTGTTTATTCAATGAAATCTTGTTGTTCTCTTCTATCATCCTAATTGTGCTTGGTTTAGAGTCAACAATGTATGGAGTTGATTTTATCACTCTGCAATTTCCGTACACACAGTAAGTGGTCTTAAGGGATTTAATGGGATGGAGTTCATTTCATGTTGTTTCGGACCCACCAAGTCGTGTGGGGATTTATAAGGAGATCATCTTATGACGCTCTGGACCCATGCGAATTGTTGGGGTTTTTTATTTCGAAAACTTAGTGCGAAAGCCGATACTTTCCCTCATCCTTTGGGAACTATGATGGAACGCTTTATTTTCAAAAAGGTGCTTATTATCGTACACCATTTCTCTTTATCATAGCTGCTTTGTTTTCCTCTTCGATAAAAAAATACCAAGAAAGAAACAAGTTTATTTTGTAATTAGTTTAGATGTATAGGATAATTTGAATCAAACCCTGGTTGCATTTGCATCACAAGCACAGACCCAAGCTAAGAATTATTGGTACGCCTTCTCGCTTCTGGAGAGCACGACCCTGGGGTTGTCACTATACAACTCTTGGAAATCAAAATTAATATTCTTGATCCATTTTCAATGCTAGTCAGTGACCTAAGTTTTCAATTTGTGGCTTAGTACAGACCATCAGTATTAGTGATCCCAGATCTTACAGAGACCTATGTGGTCTACAGTAATGCTAGCTGGCATAGATTGGGATATGTGCACATGCAACAGGGTTGAGTGGTAGTTTATGCCTCATGATAGTTGAAGCTTTATAAAGAGAACTATTCCTGCATGATTTGGAGCTAGCAACGATAGTTTATGCTATTTATATGGAGCAATCATCAAGCTGTATTATGATTATAAGTGTCTCAAGAATTTACAAGGTCAGAAATAGTTGAACTATAGATAGAGACGCTGGATGGAGTTGCTCAAAGACTATGACTACCTGATAAAGTATTATGCAGGTAAAGTAAATGTAGTTACTGATGCACTGAGCAGGAAGACAGTGCATGTGGCTCTGATGAAGATGAAAGTGTAAAGCCTAATAGATATGGAACCACTCAGATCCTAATTAACACAGAGGAAGAGACCAAAGAAGTTCATAAAGAGGATCAGTATGCATAAAGTATAAAGATTCAGATGAGTCAAAGGGGAGCCAGGGAGTTCAATAAGGCCTCTGAGGGAAAAAAATGTTTAAAAATAGATATTATATCCCTCCAAAGTATACTTTGAGGCATAGAATACTAGATGAGACCGAGTTTTACCTCTGGAAATAAGATAGAGGAGATTATCATAGAAAGAATCTCTGATAGTCCAGTAACATTTGAGGTTATTAAACATCCCAAGCTATTGGTGAGCTAGGATAGATCATGTGGTGGACAATGTACATGTTATCAGAGATAAAGTTCCATACATTATAATCATCCAGAAGTTCAAAAGTGTTACAGAAGCAAAGAGACAGGATATGTATAGTAATGAAATCATGTTTGATGATTATAAGGCCAGAGGTAAATAGAGGCATAAGGTATGAATATTTGAAGCACAATTATGATACAAAGGTAATGTTTTGGGCTATAATTTATGAAAGCTAAGTATGAGAATGAGTTGGGCATACATTGAATAAGTTGTGGTTATTTTCTAAAGAAATTTGAAAGTGGACAGTGCCAGAAGTACTAGAGCTGCTAAAAGGCTTTATGATTATTAAGACTAAGCCAAATAGACTGTGATAGACACAGTAACCGTAGTAGCAGCAATTTCAGTAACCATAACAGCTTTCCAAATGTGAACCAGCCTAAGTTTAACAGCAACAAAAGGCATAGTACTAGCAGCGAAGTTTGAGGATACTTCGTGATGAATTATCTGCTAGTAGATAGGCTTAAATTTTTATATGATGAAAGATTCCTATGAGAATAAATTTTAAAGTTGAAATGACCATGGATGAATTTGTCAAGGAACTTAAGAACCTACCGAAGGGAAAGTCAAGTAGCGTATCATAATGATACTAAAGATGAGAAATAGAGAAAGAAAAGATGTGTCACACCCCAAACAGTAAAGGCAAATAATACAGAGCTTAGAGATGCCTTAGGAGATACAATTTAAACTAGTGATATTTCACTATGTTTTCAGGTATCGCAGAAGGGTGCGATTCTCAGGCCAAGTATGTAAATAAGAAATGAAGTTCTCATCAGTAAATGCCACTGTTAAATGAGTAAGAAAGCTAAGAAAGGTTCCCTGATTGGGACAAGGTACATTGCGTTATGATGAGAAGAGGAAGTAGCCAACAGAAAGCATACCGAAAATGTTTTAGCCAAAAAGTATCTCTCTAAAATTAGGGATGGTGAATTTCCTATGCCATCGCTGCAGTTACACGAAATGCCGTAGTTAGGTGAGCCACTTCCTGAAGATAGGAAGAAGAGCAGAACCTTGATAGACAGGGAATAGGTGGGACCAGTCGCCACAGTTAGGTGAGCTACTTCCTGATAGACAGGGAAAAGCACATTTCTAATAGACAGGAATTAGATAGAGCTATAATGGGAAACCATTGTGAGCTTCTCATATTGTCCCAAAATAGAAAGAAAGCAGTAAAAGCAAGACATACAGAACAAACCATTTCCAATATGAAGTGAGGGGAAATGAGCTAATTGCAGTCAGGGATAGAATTCCTTGAAATGTTAGGGTACCAAATGAACTAGTGAGATTAACCGAATGTAAGTCCTCTCTCTCTGCAACGTCATAGTAAAGATTAGGAAAGAAGTAGTAAAGATTGTTGAATCCTAAAATATAGCAGATTGGCATAAACAGACATTAAATGAATCAATGTATAAGAGTTCAAATAGTATAGCAAAAGAGATATGGCCTGAGAAGAATGAGTTAAGAAGCACGAAAGGAAAAGAGAAATTCCAGAGAAGTGCTGGAGCAAAAAGAAAGAATAAGTAAGATCCTAGATGACAGTGCTGGTTTCTAGGTTTAGTCTAGGGAAATTATCAGTCTAGCTATCATTGGGGATAGATAACTTATTCTTAACACATGTTCCATAGTCTAAAGGTTTCTGAAGAGCAAGAATGACTCCCTTAGTAATGTTACGAGGCAAGGGTCAGAGACCAAGTCTATAGAATGGCGCTAACACAAACAAGGTCATAGTGGACCTCAATAAAGGAGCCTATGAAGAGGCTCAGAGTCAAAAGTATGATGCTGCTCTTAGAACACGAGAATGAGATGACCAGGAATGGTTTTAAGATAAGAAAATGTCCTCGAGATGAATAGCTAGTGCAGAGAGAGTACCCTTGACTATTTCTTTAGATAGGCTAGCTGTCGATAAGAGTAAGCTTATTCCAATCCCTAAAAAGAGGAAAAGTAAAGAAAGTAAAATAAAGCTATAAGTCATGAATACAGTATAGTCAGGCTAGCTAAAGTGTCAGAAAGCTTCAAAGATTGAAGCTTAAAGTGTCATACATGAACACTAGCAGATAGCTATGAAGCTAGTTAAATAGCATGAATCTAGAAAGTAAAGTAAAAGTTTCTCTGAACTATGAAAGCACAGAAGAACCAAGGAAGTGAGAAATCTTAAAAGTTCCCTATTGGTGTAATATCCATAATTTATATGCTAGCTGGAATAAATGATAATTCGATAACTAGAAAATGAAAAGAGAAACCAGAGGTAGATAGCTCATAAAGAAAGGAAAGTTATAGGCTAGAAAGATTTTTGACAGATAGGCCTAATATATCGAAATTTGTAAGAACTTTAAAATTAAGCGTGCCATGGATAAGAACAATTTCAGATGGGTGACCCCTGGAAGGGACCTATTTGTCATTTAATAAAAGACTAAGGGCATAAAGGTCTTTCAGTATTAAAAGTAAGGGCAAAATGGTAATTATGAGAAAGTAGAAGGGTATTTTGGTCATTCAACAAAAGTCAACGTCAAAAGTCAACTGTGACAAAAAAATTTACAGATGCCCAATAGACAGAGCTCGCCTCGCGGAGCTCGTGAATCACGGATTTTTCAGATTCGGACTGGATTTTTGTCTATAGAATTTTGAAGGGCAAAAAGGGGGAAATAATTATTTAAGGCATCAGGAGCTCTTCAAAAATTTAAACAAAAATATGGGAAAACCCAGTGAATTTTATAGTATTTAATAAAATTATTATCCAGTGTACGACTAAGGCTATTTTCCCGAATAATCGAGGAAAAGACCCGAAAATCCTCCAAATATAATTATTTCAAAAATTAATTTTGGAGAATCTAGAGGGCATTTTGGGAAAAGAAAAACGACTAGAGAATCAGTGAAAAATGTAGTATTTTTGAAGGCCCTAAAAGAATTTTGCTCTCCGATTGTATATTTTCAGGGATTTTGAACATGATAAATTAATCCTGTAAAATTTGAGGAAAGTAAGGGGTATTTTAGGGATAATAATTTTGTTATATTTAAGATGAAAATATGGAGATTAAATGAGGAAGAAAATATCTCCAGAAAAGTAGAAAAAGATTTACAGGGATAAAGTTAAGTTTACCGGTAAAATGTGCAATCGGTAAAAGTAATCAATTGGGATCAAATTTGGTTAAGGTAACCAGATTTTTAACCAGCCAATATAGGTATCATTACACCTTTTTAACACACAATAAGAAGCTAGCAAATGGCTCTTTGGTGGCTCAATCTTAGCCTTTAGATTGAGATGAGATTACAAGACTAAATCCTAACCCTTGGTTCCATAAATTCATGAATTAATAAATCACAAATTCTCCTCATCTTCCCAGCCATTAGACCGCAGCATGAAAAAGGAGAAGCAATGATTCCATTTGAGGGAGTAAAGAAGAGAGAAAAGCTTGGTGGAAATTCAAGGTAAGTAAGCATGATACCTTATGATATATAACAATCTCTTCCTTGTAACTTCCTCTTCAACTTCCATTCTAAAATCTGATTTGAGCTCTCTTTCTCAAGTTCCATAACTTAGGGTTCTTGAGAGAACTATTAAGTGGTTGCAAATGTCTTCTCTTGTTGTAAGGAGCATGTTGATATATATATATATATTGTGATTGTTGAAGTTGTTTTGTGAGTTTTTTAAATTTGGGAAATCATGATAAATAGGGGAGGTGCTGCCCAATTTTCCACTTGATGTAGGAGAGTTAGAATCAAGTTTTATCATGCATGAATGAGAGTTTGAAAGCAAGAGCATGATGATATAAATGTTGGAAGTTGAAAAATCAATGTGCTGAATATGAGTGAAACCCCTCGGCCTGTGCTGTTTCATGAGAAAGATGAATTGTTTTGATGATTTTGATACTTCCAATGGATTCAAAATGAGTTTTTGTATAGGGTAAAAGTGGCCCCAAGTTTATGAAAGCATTGGAAAAAGTTTAAGTATAAGTTAGGGTTTTATGACTTAGAAATTTTAAGAAGAGGATAAAGGGAGTTTTAGATTGCTTCTTGCATTGGAAATGGCCCATGTTTAATGGTCATTATACTGTCCATTGTGTAGGCAAAGATTTGGTTCAAGAGAGTGAGATTCAAGTGGTCAAGAAAGTTACAAAGTAAAGAGCAAAGTTAAGAAACAAAGGTAACAAAGTTTTTTAATCCTATCTAACATTATTATAAAATTACCTTAATGATGTGCATGACTTTATGACATTGTTGAAATGTGTTTATGAGGACATGATGCTCTGGCCATATGCATTGATATGTGCTTGGTACACATTTTGCATTGTTACACATTACTTTATGAACTTAAAGTATGTCATGCAATTTCCTATGTATGTTAGTAAGCTTTGCTATTGGGATTTCCAAAAATCTCACCCTCCCCCACTAACCACTTCTAGGTACAAGTTCATCAAAGGGTAAGAAGAAAGTTTATGATGCATGAAGCAAGGAATTTGTCATGATTTTTGTCATGGAACTATCTAGGTACAAGTTCATTTTGGAATTTATGTATGGCATGTAATATGTGATGTAAACCTATGAATGTTTGGCTAATATGGGATGGATAATGATCCCTAGTCACATGATTAAGTATGATTAAAAGAGGATTAGAGGTTAGGGTTTCAAATGTTAAGTTTGGAAATGAAAAGTTTGGCTAAGCATGAATGTAAAATTGGTCAAACCCCGAACTTTGACCTATTGGGAAACAGAGCAAATAGACTCCAAATGAGTTGCAATTGTTATAAACAATAGTTCACATTACAAGCTTTAAAACAAGCTAAATAACACTGAATTTGGACTTTTGTACAGAAAGTTATGATGTTCCAATGTTTGAAGAAAATCACTAAAAAACCTGGGAAAATAGAAAAATGACCAAATGAACAGTGCATTTTCACGAATTAAACTGTATCAATCGGGCAAGCTAGTAACTCAATGATATTTTTATCTTGTAGAGGAACTTACAAGCTTCAAGTAGAAATTGGAAGCACTCAATTTTGATTTTTCTATAATTAATTATGAATTTTCAAAGTTTGTCCTAAAACTTGTGAATAGTAACTTTCAAAAAGTTGAAAGTTTTCAAATTGAATCTTTTGGACCTTTTAATCGAATTGAGGCTTCCATTTGGTTCTAAATCAATATAAAATGAAGTTAAAGGTGAAGTTAAGGTACTTTACATTTTTTTGGTATCAGAGCAAAGGTTTTGGGAAATTATTTGGAATAATTATGCATAGTTATTTGATAACTATTGCACATTTTTTCAAGATATTTGTGAAATTAATATGTCATTAGCTTGATGTTGTGCTATTTATTGGTTGTCTCTTGTGGATACATGTTAGATAGCTTTGCCTTATGTTCATTATTATATGAATGAATGTGGTTAGCTAAGCATGTCAAGGAAAAGTGAAGTTAATCAACTAGAGCATTAGGAAGAGGTTAGTTTCCACTCCGAACCATCGGTTAATGAAGAAGATCTCGAAGAAGAAGATCCTGAGATAGAAATATACTTTGATCAGGAAGATAACCAAGAGTAACCAATATCGACGAAACTAATTGCAAAATATGATCCACAAGAAGATGAATTCAGGCCTGCGATATTAGGTAAGAGAACTAAAAAGGAACTCCCTGCAAAGTAGAGGCTTCAACCCGATGAATTGATAAGGCAATTGTTAGAACAACCATTCCCAAGGAAATATAAAGAAGTAAAGGTTCAGGAAGAGGGACAAGTTAAGAAGAAAGAGCCTTCGCAATCCAGTTCCAATGTAGTTGTATCATCTTATGACTCTAACAAAGGTCCAATATTATTCGACAAGATGACTGCTCTATGTCATGCTTTAGATGACATTACCTGAGGACTCCTTGAGCATACCACTCTGCATGGATGAGGGTTTATGTTAGCCTGGATCCGAAGAGTTTAAGAGGCATATGAACTAGACGAGATTGCACTAGACATGACATGTGATGAGGACTAGACATGGGTGATGTTAGCCGCTATACCAGATGTTGGCTTACAGCAGCAAGCTTATCAGGAGATTACGGAAATTCCCCTTCCTTGTTTTTATGAATGTTTAGAGAAACTAAAAGTGATAGCATATGGCATGTTTCCACGATGATTAGACAGTAGCGCTTTTACAAGTTTTATGAAACTTTTTGTATAAACACTGAGACTGCGTTGGCACTTAAACTACTTTAGTACCAAATAGTTGACATGTATAAAGAAGCATATAAAGATATATGAATATGATGTTTTGGTAGTATTTTGGTGAACATGATAGTTAATTTGTTATATTCATGTGGTTGTTCATTTTTTTGATCAAAGGATTAAAATGATCGAAATGGTATGAACTCGCAGAACTGGGAATGGAAATAATCAGCAGGGTCAACAAGGTGACCCAATGCAAGAAATTCTGAAATGGTTAAACGAGCAACAACAATTTATGGAAGAGTTAAGAACAACCCAGGCTCACCAGGAGCAAGAGAGGATTAGACAAGAGCAAGAGAGAGTAGCTGAAAGAGAAGCTACCATTCAGGCGGCGGTAGTAGCAGCCTTAGCTGCTCAGAATCAAAATGCTCAGCCTCCCCCGCAACTAGAACCTCAACCTCCTAAGCAGTAGGAACCTGAACCAATTCCTGACCCTCCTCCAATTAGAGTGGTTAGACTGGAGGATAAAGAGGATGTTCAACAATGGGTGAGCAAATTTTGCAAGCATAATCTGCCTACGTTTGAAGGATCCTTGAAGGTCCAAGTCACAGAAAGCTGGATAATGCGGCTTGAGAAGATCTTCAAAGTGATGAATTGCCCGTCTGAGATAAAGGTACAGTTAGCCATCTATAAGCTAGAACAGGAAGCAGATAGATGGTGGAGCAACACTAAACTCATCCCCCAAACAAGGACCGTCCCCCATCCATTACTTGGGAAATTTTTTCTTGACCAATTTAACCAGAAATACTTCCCCAAATCCATCCAAGATGAAAAGGAAGCTGAGTTCCTCGTGTTGAGGCAAGGCGATAGAGAATCTTTTGATGAATACTTGGCAAGATATCTACAGCTATCTCGATATTCCACTTATCTCCAAAGAACTCATAATGAGGAGTGAAACACAGAGAGAATGCTGAGAGGGCTGAGACCAGCCTTAAGAGAAAGAGTTGCTCCAATAAGGATTACTGTCTTTAACACTATAGTTGAAGTTTGCAAAGTAACATAGGGTAGCCAGAACCATCACTCAATGGCTAAAGCTTCAACTTTGACAGAAAGGCCAAGAGTAAGTAGCTCCTCAGGCATTAAAAGAGGAATAAAGCCTCCTTATAGGAGAGGATTCAAGAAGCAGGCAAAGAAAGGAACTTTCCAACTTACCCAGCCTATCAAGCCCTGCAATTTATGTGGCAAGAATCATGGTGACAGACCATGCTTAGCAGGGCAGATGTCTGCTATACTTGCAGAAAACCTAGACATTTTGCTAGAGATTGCAAGCAAGTAACTGAGGGGTCTAGACCGCAGAGCTCGGGCAGAGTCTTTGGAATGAATCAAGAAGAGGCTTGTAAGTTGCATAAGATGATACAAGGTACAGTTCGCATAAATAATTATCTTGTATATGCAATGTTTGATACAGGCGCAAGCCATTCATTTATATCATATAACTGTGCTGAGCGTCTGGGTCTGACTATAGACACCCTACCATATGACATGACCGTGTCTACCCCTATTGGCATTAGAGTTGTCACCCATTGTGCATGCTTGAATTGCATAGTCAGTGTGAACATTATTGCATTGTTATCGATTTGATATGTCTACCTTTGAATGATATTGATGTAATTATTGGTCTGAACTGGTTGTCTGCAAATAATGTCTTACTCGATTGTAAGAACCGAACCTTGGTATTATCCTACAATTGGTATCAGAGCCAATGTCATGGGTTTGATTCCCAGCAGGACAATTGCTGAGGGGGAGATTGTTGCCCAAGGTGTGGCATCAATTGTCCCATGGCGGAGGCTCGAGGGGCCAAGTCATAGTTGAACCATGGCGCTTGGGCATCTGCTCTACTATAGGTTAAGGAAATAGAGTTGTGCCCTAATTAACAGCTATAGCTTTTGGCCTAGTGGTAAGCGCTTGATCCTAACATAAATTATGTATGATGTTTGAAGTTTATGTTGAGGATTGTTGTAGTTATGTAAACTAAACGTCTACATGATAAATAGTGATTGTAATATCCTCCTTTTTCTGTAAACTGAGATAGAGGTCAAATTGAAAGTTATGAGATGGATTAAGCCCCAGAAAAGAAAAGGTATAGAAAGAGATGTCAATGGATCAAAGAGCCCTAGTCAATTTAGTCCTAAGGCTTTGAAATTACTAAGAATGTAAGCCAGGGACATAATTGTCATTAAGTATAAAGACCAAGGGTAATATAATCATTGGATAAAAAGGGTCAAACCAGTAGTCAAAAGTCAAGTTAGACCCCACAGATAGAAAGCACGGAAAAAGTTGATGCCAATGGGCAGAATAACCCAAAGTCAGACCTGACTCAGTGGGAGAAATTTTATGAGAACTCTGCAGTTAAACGTGCTTGCCTTGGAGCAATTTGAGGATGGGTGACCTTCTGGGAAGGACCCATATGTCATTTAACAAAAAGGCCAAGGACATAAAGGTCTTTAAGTGTTAAAAGTAAGGGTAAAATGGGAATTTTGAAAATTAGAGAAGTAAGGGCAAAATGGTAAATAAGAGAAAAAGGAAGGGCATTTTGGTCATTTGACAAAGTCAACTGTTGACCAAAATTTACAGATGCCCAATAGACAGAACTCGACTCACTGATCACAACCGTAAATCACAAATTTTCCAGATTCGGATTAGATTTCTTTCCATATAATTTTGAAGGGTAGGAAAGGGAAAAAATAATTATTTAAGGTACCAGAAGTTCTCTAAGATCAGAGACCAGAGTATGGAAAAATTCAGTGAATTTTGTAGTATTCAATAAAATTATTGCCCAGTATACGATTAAGGCAATTTACTCGAAAATCGGGAAAAAGACCCGAAAATCTCTGAAATATCATTTATTTCAAAAATTAATTTTGGATAATCTAGATGGCATTTTGGGAATAGAAAAAGAGCAAGAGTATCAGTGAAAAATGCAAGTCTTCTCTCTGTAATGTCATAGCAATGATCAGAAAAGAAGTAGAAAGGATTGTTGAATCCTGAGATATAGCAGATTGGCATAAAACAGACGTTGAATGAATCAATGTTTGAGAGTTCAAACAGTATAGCAGTATAGACGACTTAACTTTAGCTTACACTCGATGGTCTAAAGGTTCCAAAGAGTAAAATGGCTCAAGTATCAGAAGTTCCAGAGATAAGAAGAGGCGGTATACCTCCAAAAGAGCAATAGAGCTCTTAAGGTCAGCAGACCCATTTAAAGCAATCAGAGAGCCTTTTTGGCTCAGAGTCATAAGTGTTATGCTGCTCTTTGAGACATGAGAATGAAATGACCTGGGGCTAAGATTAAGATAATAAGGCGTCCTCACGATGGTTAGCTAGTACAGAGAGAGTACCCTTGATTATTTCTATAGATAGCTGACTATCAATCGAGATGAGCTTATTCCCAATTCCTTAAGCAAGAAAGTAAAAAAAGTAAAGAGCAAAGCTATAAGTCCTGAATAAGTGATAATCAGGCCAGTTAAAGAGAAAGATAAGTTGAGAAGTGAAGAATGTTGATGCCATATTTTGATGATAACAAAATGATTTCAGGAATTATAAAGCTTAATCTATTGATTTTTTAAATATATCAAGTTCTGTGATTCAATAAACAAGTTTGTATGAAAGTATTGTAAATACTCAAGTACTCGAGTATTAGGTATTTTACACTGGTTAAAATTAATACATTCACACAATACTTGAGTTATTGAAGAAAGTATTGTGAACACTTGAGCAGTGTTTATGGATAACTCGAGTATTTTGTTCAAAATGTTTTTATGATTCAGCACTTTGAGTGAACACTTGAGTATTAGGTTGAAGTGTTGATAAAACTCAAGTGATGGTTTTTGAAACACTTGAGTATTGAGGCTTAAAACGTTTTAAACTGAACACTTTCATGAAAATTTCGAGTATTGGAATAAAGTGTTGTCAACACTCAAGTATTGATTTTACAATACTCGAGTATTGAATTCTTTTTTCAACGAGCACAACACTCCAAGAAGAATACTTGAGTTTTGGATAAAAGTGTTGTAAACACTCGACTATTGATTTTCACAACACTCGAGTATTATGCCAATTTTCAATGTAAGTACAACACTCTCAGCAGAATACTTGAGTTTTGAGTGAAAGTATTGTCAACACTCAAGTATTGGTTTTTGCAATACTCATATATTGAGCTCTTTACAAAACAGACGCAATACTCTATGCTAAATGCTTGAGTTTTGCCTGAAAGTGTTGGCAACACTCGAGTACTGATTCTTTTAACACTCGAGTGTTGAGTCATTTTTTTCAATGAAAGATTAACACTCTAGGAAGATCACTTGAGTTTTCAAAGGAAGTATTGTGAATACTCAAGTGTTCATTTTTACAACACTCAAGTATTGAACTTTCTTCTTCACAAAGGCGAATACTTGAAGCAGATCACTTGAGTATTTGAATGAAGAATTGTAAACACTTGAGCATTGGTTTTTCAACACTTGAGTATCGAGCAAAATTTTTCAAAATAACACAACACTTATTCTGAACACTTGATTTTTTATGAAAGTGCCACCAACACTCGAGTATTAGTCTTGCAACACTTGAGTATTGTTTTACCAATGGCTATTTTCTCTCTAACAGCTTTTTACCTGTTCTTTACAGCTTTCCTCATTCGTCCTAACAATGTTTGAATCTCACCTACCTTCATAAATGCTAAAACCCATTATCATTGAAAGAGAAAAAGCTGCCCATATGTCTTCACATTTATTCCAGACAGATTACACAAAGCCGTCGTCATCGCCAACATTCCTGATACGCATTTAATACAGCATTAATGGCAAAGACGAAGAGGTGGTTGATGAGAGTAATGGATATTAAAATCTATCTAATGGCAATTCATTCTTCTCAACTATAAAAGCCCCAAGCATTCATCACAGAGACAACGATTATTTTTTTATGGGCATTAAAAGCCATTCATCAGTTTCTCTGTAATTTCTTCAATTCTTATTCTGAACTTCATTGTTTGCTATCTACTCCTTTGAGAGAGTTTCTTTTAGCAAAACATATCATAAATCTTTGAGTTATTCAAGGTTGGGACCTTAAATTTGTTGGGCTGTGAATTTGTTGAGAAACAGAGGACGTGAGACTCTGTTTAGTGCATGTTGTAAGGTGGAGTGTGATTCTCCATTGTAAAGGTTGTATTGGCCTCAGTTATTGCTGAATAGTGAAATGTAAAGCTCAGAGGTACTTTGAGGACTGGACGTAGGTCAAAAGGACCGAACCAGTATAAATTTCTCATGTTCATCTGCTCATCCCTCATCTCGGTGAAATTGTTTTAATATTGTGATTTTCAATTTAATTTTTTAAATTGACCAATTCACCCCCTCTTGGTCAAATCCTGCACTAACATTTGGTATCAGAGCATATCTCTTGTTGAAAGAACTTAACAGTTTCAAGGAAAAGATCCATGGCAGGATTTTGTGAACACATTATAGCTGATGGATCATCAATCACCAGACCACCTGCATTCAACGCCAGAAATTCTCATTCTGGAAAATAAAATTCCAGAACTTTATTTTAGCTACTGAATTTGATTTGTGGGATATTTTTGAAACAGGAAACATCATACCAAAGAAAAAGGACAAAGACTAGCTAGTTCCTAAAACTAAAGCAGAATTTGATGAAGAAGATCAGAAGAAGATGCAACTAAATAGAAAGGTTGTTTTGATGCTACAGGCAGCATTGAATGAGGATGACTTCAAAGTCTGTACCTTGCCTTCTGCAAAACATATGTGGGATACTTTGGAAATAGCTTACGAGGGAACTGAAGCAGTGAAAGAAAGCAGAGTCAATATGCTGACCACTGAGTATGATTTACTCAAAATGAGAGAATAAGAAATAATTGCTGAGTTTAAAATGTGTCACACTCACCTTATAAACAAGTTGGCAGCTCTCGACAAAATATACGATCAATGTTCCCAAGTAAGAAAGATATTAAATGTTTTGTCTGGCAAATGGGAGGCTAAGGTCACTGCTATTGAAGAATCTAGAGGAGAATCAATGACCTCAGTGGCAGCTCTATTTGGAAGTCTTGCTGAATATGAAAGCAAGCAAGAATTCAAAGAGGAGTTGTCTAATATAGAATAGAAAATGAAGAAGGGACTGGCTCTCAAAACTATCAAAGAAAAGGAGAAAGAGTCAGAAACTGAAGAAGAAGAAGAAGAAGAAGAAGAAGAAGGTGACGTAGAAGATGAAGAACTTGTAATAGTGGTCAAAAAATTTAGAAGAATATATCGTAAGGATCAACTATTTAAAAGGACATTCAAAAGAAGGATCAAGCAAAATAACTTGCTATGAATGCAACAAGCCTGGCCATGTCAAAGCAGTCTGTCCTCAGCTTACATCTCAAAACAAAGAGAAGGAAAAAGACAAAAAGAAACCAAAATTTTTCAAAAAGAAGAAGGCTTATATCTCAGGAATCTGGGGTGACATCTCAGATGAAGATGAAAGTGAAGCTGAGGAGGAAGCTAACCTCTATCTTGTTGCTCAGGAGGAAGAAGACTCAGAAGCTGAAGAGGTAATTCTTGAACCCACTTATGATGAACTGCGGGCTGAGTATGATCACATGCATGTTGAACTTCTAAAGTTTGCAAAATAATTGTCATTTCTTAGGAAGAAGGTTAAAGAGCTTGAAAAAACAATTGAAAAATATGTTGTTGAAACTATAACTATCTATGAATGTTCAAACTGTGATATTTTGAAATACAAAAATGAAAGATTGTCCAAAACCCTTCAAAATTTACTCAAGGAAGTGAAATGTTGTAAATCATTTTGAAAAAGCAAAGAGTTATAAATGACAGAAGTGGAAAAGGATATGAGCCTCAAAATGATTTCAAAAAGGCCAAGAAAAAGAATGGAAACAAGAGCTACTTGAAATACTTTCAAAAATCTATACATTCATCTGAACCATTTGCATTTTGTAGTTATTGTAATAGAAAATGACATCAAACTAGGGATTGTTATTTCAGGAAGAATAAAACTTTGGGGACATATAAATGGGTACCAAAAGGAACTTATGTTCCAAAGGCACCAAATACTAACCCAAGAGGACCCAATGAACTTGGGTACCTGAAACCACTAAATGATTCTCTTACAGGTATGTCTTAGAGTATCCAAATGAAGCAAGTGGTATGTTGACAGTGGATGCTCAAGACACATGACAGGAGATGAAAGCAAATTCCTCGTTTAAAAGCCAAGGAAGGAGGCAAAGTGTGCATCGAAGGAAATCAATCTGGAAGGATCACTGGAATTGGTGAAATATCAAATACCAATGGAGCACCTATCAAAGACGTATATCACATGGAAGGACTTTATCACAATCTTGTCAATGTGAGCCAAATTACTGACAAACAAAAGAGGGTGATCTTTGACTCTGAGGAATGCTTCATCATCAGTAAAAAGGATCTATCTATTGATAAAAAGAATCTGAACATTCAACTCAAAGCTCCTAGGGATGGTAATTACTATACCATTGATTTAGAAAAGAATTTCGCATATTCCTATTTGATTAGTCAAGCTGATGAAATCCAATTGTGGCATAAACGATTAGCACACGTAAACATGCATCAACTTGACAAATTAATCAGGAATGAATTAGTTCAAGGGCTTCCAAAACTGAAATTTAAAAATGATTTGATCTGTGATGCCTGTCAAATGGGTAAGCAGACAAAATCTTCTTTCAAATCAAAAATAAAGATTTCATCAAAAAGACCACTTGAACTACTTCATATGGATTTAATGGGTCCTGCTAAAGTAAAAAGCCTGGGAGGAAATCTTTATACACTTGTGATTGTTGATGTTTACTCTAGATTTACATGGACCATATTCTTAACTTCAAAGAATGAAACATTTGAATTATTCACATTTTTTGCCAAAAAGGTCCAAAATGAGAAAGGTGTGCCCATTATTTCCATTAGAACATATCACGGAGGAGAATTTAAAAATGGAGACTTTGCAACATTCTGTGAACATGAGGGGATCAATCATAACTTGCAGACATGGTAAGAGCAATGATGCCAGAAAAGCAAGTGTCTCAAGTGTTTTGGGCATATGCTCTAAGCACAGCCTGCTATATATCAAACAGAGCATACATAAGACCCTCTTTGGGTAAAACACCTTATGAGCTATTCAAAGGAAGAAAGCCAAACCTGTCTCATCAACATATCTTTGGCAGCAAATGCTTCATCCACAATAATGGTAAGGATAACCTTGGTAAGTTTGATCCCAAATTTGATGAATGTTTATTTTTAGGTTATTCAAATAGGAGTAAAGCATTTAGAGTTTTTAATAAAAGAACTTGTGTGGTGGAAGAATATGTGCATGTGGTATTTGCTAAAACCAATCCTCAAACAAAGTTTAATGTTGATGAAGAAATTATTATTTTAAAAGGTTTTGAAAATCCTCGCAAAGAAAATTCATCTGATAATCAATCATCTTATGTTTATGAAAGTGATCAATCAGATGAAATTCCTAAATCCCCTCAACCAAGAGCCTGGAAATACATCCACAATCATCCTATCAGTCAGGTGATTGGAGAGGTGAATGGAGGTGTACAAACCAGAAAAAGATTTATGAACGAGGCTCAATTCTTAGCTTTTATTTCAAACATAGAGCCTAAGAATGTTGATGAAGCTTTGATTAACAATGATTGGATCATTACCATGGAAGAGAAGTTAAATCAATTTGAAAGAAATCAAGTTTGGGACTTAGTACCTAGGTCAAATGATCATCCAGTCATTGGTTGAAAATGGGTATTCAGGAACAAGCTTGATGAATCTGGAATCATTGTCAGAAATAAAGCAAGGTTAGTTGCAAAGGGATATAATCAAGAAGAAGGCATTGATTATGAAGAAACTTATGCTCCAGTGGCAAGATTGGAAGCTATACGTATTTTACTTGCCTTTACTTGCATTATGGATTTCACACTTTTTCAAATGGATGTAAAGAGTGCTTTCTTAAATGGTTTCATCATGGAAGAAGTTTTTGTTGATCAACCCCCGGTTTTGAAAATGTTTCCAAATCAAACCATGTTTACAAACTAAAGAAAGCTCTTTATGATTTAAAACAGGCCCCTAGAGCTTGGTATGAAAGTTAAGTAATTTCTTGATCAAGAAAAAATTTGTTGGAGGAAAGGTGGACACAACTCTTTTTATCAAACATTCTAAATCAGATTTGTTAGTAGTACAAATTTATGTTGATGATATCATCTTTGGTGCAACTAACAATGATCTTTGCCAAGAGTTTGCTAAGATGATGCAGGGAGAATTTGAGATGTCTATGAAGTGAGAGTTAAATTTCTTTCCAGGACTTCAGATCAAGCAAAGAATGGCATCTTTATCAATAGGCCAAATACCTCAAAGAGCTGCTGAAGAAATTTGAAATGGATCAATGTAAAAGTGCTGACACTCCTATGAGTTCAAATGCACTTCTTGATGCAGATATAAATGGAAAAGATTATGATATCAAAAGATACAGAGGAATGATTGGGTCTCCACTCTATCTCACAGCAAGCAGATCAGACATTCAATTTAGTGTTGGAATTTATGCTCGCTATTAGGCTGATCCCAAAGAATCTCATGCTGAAAATGTCAAAAGAATTTTGAGATATCTAGCTGGTACCACTGATATTGGATTATGGTATCCCAAAGGAGGCAATGAAGAATTAATAGCTTATTCAAACTCTGATCATGCTTGATATAAGATAGATAGAAAAAGCACGAGTGGCTAGTGCCAATTTCTTGGAGGAGCCCTGGTTTCCTGGCTCAGCAAAAAGCAATCAACGGTATCATTATCTTCAACTGAAGCTAAATATATAGCTGCTACAAGTTGTTGTGCTCAAGTATTATGGATGAAACAGCAACTCCAGGATCTGGGAATGATTTCCAAAGAAATCTCCATCTTCTGTGACAACACAAGCACAATTAATCTCTCAAAGAATCCTGTATACCATTTTAGAACCAAGCATATTGACATCATGCACCACTTCATCAACGATCATGTGCAGAACAAAGATATCAAGGTTGAATTCATTCCAACACATCTTCAGGTGGCTGACATTTTCACCAAACCTTTGGCTAGAGAACTATTCATGAATAACAGAAGAGAATTGGGAATGATGAATCCCAATGAACTGTAAGTTAATGTTAATTTGCCATGGTTTAATGTTTAACTATAATAACTTATGCTTCGGAGTGGTTTATTGAAGTTTTGCAGGTGTTGAATCCAATACTTGAACATAAAACTAAAGTGTTGATGAAAAAAAATAAGAAGTATTCAACTGATGTTTAATGAATACTCGAGTATTTTGAGGTAAAAACTCGAGTGTTGATAAAACTTCTAATAAATTACTCGAGTTTCAGGTTCAAGTAAAGATTTATGGAGCAATACTCAAGTGATAGAAGATAATACTCAAGTTATCAGCATCACTTGAAGTCAATCACCTGAGTATTGAGTGGAAGTAAAGGTAACACTCGAGTTTTCCATATCAAAACTCGAGTTTGCTAAGTAATTCTCATTCATGAATCCCTATACTCGAGCATTGGAAAGACAATACTCGAGTGTTGAGGAGTTTTTGAGACCATGGATCCCAATACTCGAGTACGAATACTCGAGTGTTTTCAGGTGCTGAGTCAAAGGGGACCCCAATACTTGAGTTTTGTAGAAACAAATGCTCGAGTATTGGCAAGTAAGGTCTCAATACTCGAGTATGCTAAGTCAATAATCGAGTACTTACCTATCTGTTCATCTTCTTTGTGCAATACTCGAGTACTGTAAGAACAATACTCGAGTGTTTAGCTTATTTTTCTCTCAACACTCGAGTTTTGATACACATCACTCGAGTGTTGGCGCATCTGATCTTCAAAACCCCTCTTTTCTCAGACACTCGACCCCAACCCTTTTCGGCCACTCAAGTTTTCTCCAATTCAACTTCCCAACTGTTGCATCTTCTCTCAAATCAGTTACCTTTCCATTCAATCTCCTCTAACTGATAAAACCTCTCCACTTATTCCATCAAAATCACTTTTAATCCTCAGATTTATCATTCGTGCTCTGGCGTTTCGTGTTTCTGCAACTTTGCAAAAATCCCAAACCTTGCTCCCAAATCACCATGGCTCATACAAAGAGGTCTAAAGAAACATCTTCCGGCCCTTCACAATCCCAATCTGCTTCTTCCAAGAAGGTGAGGATTGTGGAACCATACAAAGAGGAGGAGACAGTTGCGATTTCGGCCCAAAAGACACAATCCGGGCAACCTAAGTCAATCTTGAAGGGTAAAGCTCAAGTGCAATCTTCCTCAGCCCCTGTTCCATCATCTGCTCAGGATTCATATTCTGAAACAGAAAGCATCTCCCCAAGCAAACTGGTAGCAAGTACGAAAGGGAAGAGAAAAGGAAAAACAAGTGGTGCAGGAGAAACTTCCAAACGAGGCTCTAAGAAGGTAACTGTTCTAGAGCCCCTTAAAGGATACAATAACAAAACTTTGTATATTACTGAGCATGATGTTTATGAAATTAAGTACAAAAACCCTGCTTTATGTCCTGGGGTTTATGTGAAATTGGAAGAGATTAAGAAATTAGGAATTGATATGACTAAGTTTATGGAGCATTACAAGAGTTTGATTAAGATTAACATACCCTATTCTCCTGAGATGGTGAGAATATTTTATAATAATATGAAACAAAATTCATTGAAAGATGACAATGGAAAAATAATTCATCACTCTATGGTCACCAAGAATAGAGGTACAGAAATTAGTATAACTACTGATGATTTGAATAGCTATCTTGGGACTCACACATTTGATCAAAAATAGAAGGATTTTTATGAAAAAGAAATGTTTGATTTATTGAGACAAGAGGAAGAGTATCCAGGAAATTTGCCATTTGATCCTGCTTCTATGCCAGTCATCCAGAGGACCAATCACTACATCTATTCCAGATGTATAGTGAATATGAGCAGAAATTACACTCATTTGGCCTATAAGGACTATCATATCTGGCATCCATTATGGCAAATGAAAAGAAGAATGTTGGATAGTTAATATTCAATGAGATGTGGATGTTTAGATTTTCTAACTCCTAGAGGATGACAGTGCCATACCCTTTCCTCATCTCTCGGATTCTTGACATTCATCAGGTGTGGTATATTGTTGAGAAAATTGAGAATCCAATCATGTTCTCTACTCAACATTTTCATAGGATGAGTATAGATGTGGTGAAGGTTGAGTATCTACCTATGAAGAAGAAGAGAAGGGCCATATCAGCCACATCTGGGGGACAGGATGAGGCTTAGTCATCTGCTCCACCTCAGCCATCTTCTGCTCCATCATTTTCCCAGGCATCCTTACAGAACTACATGGAAAATGAGTTCAGAAGAATGAGTGAGGAGTTCATATCTCATTTTCAGGGTCAGACTCATCAGTATATGGACTTATTTTGCAAATGATCACTTCACAAGGAAGACCTTGGATACAGCAGTTACATCTTTGTCTTTGGATCTTATCAAGTTTAAGGATTTTCTCTTGGAGAAGTTTGATGCTTTGTAGGGGTCTATGGCTGGCTTGGATGGTAGAGTATCTGGGTTGGACAGCAGGGTATCATCTATTGAGCAATTTATCAGAGATTCTCAAGCTTCTACCTCTGCTCCTCCTCCACCTCCATCTCAGTCACCAGAGGATCAGCCTACGGATGCTGTATTGGCCAATATTGACTTTTCATCCTCCATCCTAAACCCAGAGCCTCAGCCTATACCTCCACCTCCTTTGACTTCAATGGCTCCCGCTGATCCTTCCATTGTGCCTCAGCCATCATCTGATCCTTCTCCTCCTTACTCATCCCTTGTTTGCTTGATGATAAAAAGGGGGAGAAAGAAAATCAGATGCATTTTGAGATGCACTTTATGCTTTTTGATTTTGACTTATTACATTTTATGGATTATCTCGGTTTATGGCCTAATGTTATAATGATTTTTTCATCTATTGGTTTATAATTCTGTTACTACTCTATAGCTCTGTTTCTCAGTTTCATCATTTTCAAAAGGTTTACAAGTTCAGCTTCCATAATTCCTCACTCTGATTTTGAGAGTTTTGTCATCATCAAAAAGGGGGAGAGTGTTGATGCCATGTTTTGATGATAACAAAATGATTTCAGGAATTATGAAGCTTAATCTATTAATGTTTTTAAATATATCAAGTTCTGTGATTCAATAAACAAGTTTGTCTTAAAGTATTGTAAATACTCATGTACTGAGAGGTAAAACTCGAGTATTAGGTATTTTAAACTGGTTAAAATCAATACTTTCACACAACACTTGAGTTATTGAAGAAAGTATTGTGAACACTCGAACAGTGTTTATGGATGACTCGAGTATTGTGCTCAAAATGTTTCTGTGATTCAGCACTTTGAGTGAACACTTGAGTATTAGGTTGAAGTGTTGACAAAACTCGAGTGATGGTTTTTGAAACACAAGTATTGAGGATTAAAACGCTTTAAACTGAACACTTCCATGAAAATTTCGAGTATTGGAATAAAGTGTTGTCAACATCGAGTATTGATTTTACAATACTTGAGTATTGAATTCTTTTTTCAACGAGCACAACACTCCAAGAAGAATACTTGAGTTTTGGATAAAAGTTTTGTTAACACTCGAGTATTGATTTTCACAACACTTAATACAGAGACAATGATTATTTTTTATGAGCATTAAAAGCCATTCATCAGTCTCTCTGTAATTTCTTCAATTTTTATTCTAAACTTCATTGATTGCTATCTACTCCTTTAAGAGAGTTTCTTTTAGCAAAACATATCATAAATCTGTGAGTTATTCAAGGTTGGGACCTTGAATTTGTTGGGCTTTAAATTTGTTAAGAAACAGAGGACGTGAGACTCTGTTTAGTGCATGTTGTAAGGGGGAATGTGATTCTCCATTGTAAAGGTTGTATTGGCCTCAGTTATTGCTGGATATTGAATTATAAAGCTTAGAGGTGCTCTGAGGACTGGACGTAGTTCAGAAGGACCGAACCAGTATAAATTTTCCGTGTTCATCTGTTCATCCCTCAGCTTGGTGAAATTGTTTTAATGTTGTGACTTTCAATTTAATTTTTTAAATTGACCAATTCACCCCCCTCTTGGTCAAATCTTGCACTAACAAAGAATATTAGAATGCTTCATAGATTGAAGCTTAAAGCCTCTAGTATAATTGTGAGTAGTTGATCATGAGGCTAGGTAAATAATGTAAGATTTTGAAATTAACGTAAAAATCTCTCTAAACTATAAAAGCACAGAAGAACCAAGGGAAATGAGAAATCTTAAAAGTTCCCTTTTGGAGTACTGAAGTTTAGAAAGGAATGTGATAACTCACAGGAGTATTATATCTCTCTAAAGCCTATTATGAGACTATAAGTATAAGTTAAGGAAGAAAGAGAGAGAACCCTAGAAATTATACTAACTCACCAGGTATTGAAAGAAAAGGGCTTAAGGGTGAGTTAAAGGTAAAGATATAGAAAAGAAACAAATAATAAAAGTCAGCAAAGAATGAGGCTGATGAAATGAAATGACCATTGAAATTTAGGCAATAAATAAGAATGCCTCAAAAATTTTATTTGTAAAAAATAAGGGTCGGATAGTAAAGATAGAGAAGCTCTAATTAAAAGAGGAATTGGTATGATTCTGAGACAGTTACAGAACGTCTTAGAATATAAATTCGAAGAGATGTTACAAGTCAGTAATTAATTCATGCCGATAAGAGAAGATGACCATTGATGATAAGATTGGAGATCATATATCTTTAAAGGTATCTCCAATAATTAGAATTAAGTCAGTCTTCAAGGCTAAAGGAAATCAGTTAAAGAAATGTTTTTGAGAATTTAAAGAAGAGGCAATAGTTATCATTTGGCCTTACCCCCAAGTCTGAGTAAAAGGCACCAGAAGTTTCCTATATAAAAGGAGAGATCCTATAACATATAATTATAAAATATTCTGGCAAGAGCTAGTGCCAGAGAAAGTATGTAAGGAAATAGAAGAAGAGATGAAAGTTAAAAGCTTGGAGTTAATGACTCAGATATGTAAATTTAGAGGACGAAATTTATTTTAAGGGGGAAGAAATGTAATATCCACCTTTTTCTATAATTGAGATAGAGGCCAAACTGAAAGTTACGAGATGAGTTAAGCCCTAGAAATAAAAAGTATAGAAAGAGAAGATGTCAATGGACTAAAGAGACCCTGGTCAATTTAGTCCTAAGGCTTTGAAATTACTAAGAATGTAAGCCAGGCACACAAATATCATTAAGTATAAAGACCAAGGACAATATGGTCATTGGATAAAAATGGTCAAACCTGTAATATCCTTAATTTTCATGCTAAGTGAAATAAAGGCTAATATGAGGATTAAGATGATGAATTAGAGACAAGAAGTAGATGGCTCAAAAAGAAAGAAAGATTAAGGGCCGAAAGTTCAGGCATGGAGTTCTGTGTGAATTCCAAAATTAAGTATATTTGCCCTAAAAGCAAAATGAGGATGGGAAACCTTATAGGAAAGGACCCATATGTCATTTAATAAAAGACCAAGGGCATAAAGGTCTTTACTTTTCTGGAGATGTTTTATTCCTCTTTTAATCTCCATAATTAATTTACTAATATGGTGAAATATTTTCCCAAAAATACCCTTGCAATTCGTCCAAAAATAACGGTAATTTTATCCTGCTGAAAATCCCCGAAAACGTATTTCTGACGGCAAATAAATTTTAGGGCACTAAAAATTTGTATAATTTCCACTGATACTCTAGCCATTTTCCTTTTATCAAAATATCCTCCGGATTATCCAAAAATTAATTTTTGAATAAAATTACATTTTCAGGATTTTCAGGCATTTTTCCTTAAAATCGGGAAATTCGCCTCAATCGTATATTAGGCAATAATTCTATTAATTGCTATAAAATTCACTTTATTTTTATATGCCCTGAGCCAACTGATTAAGATCTCTTGATACCTCAAATAATTATTTTTGGCCATTAAATTTTCAAAATTCTTTAAATAAAATTCTAGGCCGATTTTCAGTAATCTGTCAAATATCTTTCAATCAGTGAATTCTACTCTATCTTTTAGGCATATGTGACTTTTTCTGATATTTTGGTCAACGGTTGACTTTTTGACTTTGACTTTATCATATGACCAAAATGCCCTTACACTGTCTAACTTTTTGTAATTTCCATTTTGTCCTTGACTTTTTCACCCTTGATCTTTTGATTAATGACCGTTTGGTCCATCCCAGAAGGTCACCCATCCTAAGAATACTCTAGGGTGAGCATGCTTAACTGCGGAGTTCTCATAGAATTTCTCCTATCGAGCCAAGTCTGACTTTGGGTTATTCAGCCCGTCGGCATCAACTTTTTTCGTGCTTTCTATCTATGGCTCTAACTTGACTTTTGACTACTGGTTTGACCCTTTTTATTCAATGAACATATTGCCCTTGGTCTTTATACTTAATGACATTTATGTCCCTGACTTACATTCTTAGTAATTTCAAAGCCTTATGACTAAATTGACCAGGGTCTCTTTGGTCCATTGACATCCTCTCTTTCTGTACCCTTATTTCTGGGCATTGTCTTATCTCGTAACTATCCAGTTGGCCTCTATGTTAGTTTACAGAAAAGTGTGGATATTATATTTCTCCCCTATTTAAAATAAATTTTGTCCTCGAAATTTACACATATGAGTCATTAACTTTAGGCTCTTGACTTTCATCTTTTCTTCTGTTTCCATACATACTTTTTCTGGCACTAGCTCTTGCCATAATATTTTTATAATTATTTGTTATAAGATCTCTCCTTTTATATAGGGAACAGGAAATTTTTGGCGCCTTTGACTCAGACTTGGGGGTAAGGCCAAACAATAACTATTGCCTCAACTTTTAAATTCTTAGAACATTTCTTTAACTGGGCTCTCTTAACCTTGAAGACTGACTTAATCTTTATTATTGAAGATACTCTCAAAGGTATTTGATCTCCAACCTTAACTTTAACTGTCGTCTTCTCTTATTGGCATGAATTAATTACTGACTTGTAACATCTCTTCAGCTTTATAGTCTAAGACGTTCTATGACTGCCTTAGAATCATGCCAATTTTTTTCTCTTCACTAGAGCTTTTTGATCTTTGCTAACTGACCATTACTTTTTGAAAAGTAAAATCTACGAGGTTGACTTACTTCTTACCTCGCGTTTCATTACTCAGCATCACTTTTTGCTGATATTTATTATCTGTCTCTATTCTGTGTCTTTACCCTTAACTCACCTTTAAGTCTTCTCTTTCAATACTTGGTGAGTTCATATAATTTATAGGGTTCTCTGTCTTTCTTTCTTTCTTAACTCATACTTATAGCCTCATAACAGGCTTTGTAGAGATATAAAATTCCTTTCTGAACTTCAGTACTCCAATAGGGAATTTTTAAGATTTCTCACTTCCCTTGATTCTTTCGTGCTTTTATAGTTTAGAGAGATTTTTACTTTACTTTCATGATCAACTACTCACAACTATACTGGAGGCTTTAAGCCTCAATATGTGAAGCTTTCTGACATTCTTCACTTCTCAACTTATCTTTCTCTTTAACTGGCCTGATTATCACTCATTCATGACTTACAACTTTGCTCTTTACTTTATTTACTTTCTTGCCTGAGGAATTAGGAATAAGCTCATCTTGATTGACAGTCAGCTATCTATAGAAATAATCAAGGGTACTCTCTCTATACTAGCTAACCATTGTGAGAACGCCTTCTTATCTTAATTTAGCCCCTAGACATTTCATTCTCATGTCCCAAAGAGCAGCATAACACTTATGAATCTGAGCCATAAAGGCTCTCTGCTTGCTTTAACTGGGTTTGCAGACCTTAAAAGATCTATTGCTCTTTTAGAGGCACATCACCTCTTCTTATCTCTGGAACTTCTAATACTAGAGCTACTTTACTCTTTGGAACATTTAGACTATCGAGCATAAGCTAAGGTTGAGTCATCTATTGTGAAACACCTTAACTTTACCTTAAGCTTCATTTTATGTTGATTTGAAATCAAAGGAAAGCCTCAATTTAATCAAAAGGTCCAAAAGATTAAAGTTGAAAACTTTCAACTTTCTGAAAGTTACTGTTCACTTGTTTTATGACCAATTTTGAAAATTCATAACTAATTATAGAAAAATCAAAATTGAGTGCTTCCAATTCCTTTTTGAAGCTTATAAGTTCCTTTATAAGGGAAAAATACCCATTGAGTCACCAGCTTGCCCAATTGATACAGTTTAATTCGTGAAAATGCACCGTTCATTTGGTCATTTTTCTATTTTTCCAGGTTTTCAGCGATTTTCTTCAAAATTTGGAACATCATGACTTTCTATACAAACCTCCAAATTCAGTTTTCTTTAGATTGATTTAAAGCTTGCAAAGTGAACTATTTTTCATAAAAATTTCAACTCATTTGGAGTCCATTTGCCCTATTTTCCAATAGGTTAAAACTAGGGGTTTGACCAACTTTACATTAACACTTAGCCAAACTTTTCATTTCCAAACTTAACCATTTGAAACCCTAACTTATAATCCCCTTTTAGTTATGGTTAATCATGCACTTAAGGGTCCTTAACTATTACATATTAGCCAAACATGCATATGTTTATATCACATATTACATAACACATGAATTTCTCAAAATGTTCATACATTTACAACATAGTATCTTGAACATAATCATGTCAAATTCCTTGCTTCAAGCATCATGCATTTTCTCCTTACCCCTTGAAGAACTTGTACCTAGAAATTGGTTAGTGGGGGAGGGTGGGATTTCTGGAAATCCCAATAGCAAAGTTTACTAAGATACATAGAAAATTTGCATGACATGTATTGAGTTCATAAAGAAGTGTGTAACAATGTAAAATGTGTACCAAGCACATATCAATGCATATGGCCATAGCATCATGTCACTCATAAACACAATTCAACAATGTCATAAGTATAATAAAGTCATGCACATCATTAATATAATTTCACAATAATGTTGGATAGCGTTAGAAAACTTTGCTACCTTTGTTTCTTAACTTTTCTTCTTTACTTTGAATTCTTTCTTGAGCACTTGGAAATTCATCCTCTTGAACCAAACCTTTGTTGATGCCTTATTTTGATGATAACAAAATGATTTCAGGAATTATAAAGCTTAAATTGTTGATGATTAAGTGTTCTTAGTGAAACACTCGAGTTCTGTGATCAAGTCATCAAGTTTGTATGAAAATATTAAGGATACTCGAGTACTGTGCTTTAATACTGAGTATCAAGGTTTTTCATAAGTTAAAAATCAATACTTTCGATAACACTTGAGTTCTTATTGAGAATGTTGATAATACTCGAGTTCTGAACTTCAATACTCGAGTATTGTGAGTTAAATGTTTCTGAGATTCAACATTTTAAGTGAAAACTCAAGTATTAAGATGAAGTGTTGCAAACACTCGAGTGATGTTTTACAACACTCGAGTAATGGTGTTAAAATTAGAATACTTTTGTATGAAACTCAAGTATTGTGTTGAAGTATTGACAACATATACTCGAGTATTGTGTTGTAATACTCAAGTATCTGGCTTTGTTTTCAAAAGAATACTCAGCACTTGAAACAGAATACTTGAATTACAAATGAAAGTATTGGCAACACTCGAGTATTAAGTTCTGAATACTCAAGTATTGAGTCAAAATACTTGAACTTGAAGCATAATACTCGTGTTGTAGAGGAAGTGTTGCCAACACTCGAGTGCTAATTTTCAACACTCGATTATCGGGCAAAGTTTTCAAATGTAAGTCAACACTTCAAGCACAACACTCGAGTATTTGGTGAAAGTATCGTTAACACTCGTGTGACACCTCTTACTTAACCCTCTTAGCTTCCATTATGATGAGTTGGAACCAAATTATGGCCTCAAGTAACTCAAATTGTTAAAAGGGACTAACTTGAAAACTTTCATTTTTAAGAAAGTTACTATTCACAGTTTTTCTGGCCAACTTTGAAAAATCATAAACAATTCTAGAAAAATCGAAATCGAGTGGTTCCAACTTCTATTTGAAGCTTACAACTTCTATTGTTCATATGGTAATTTTTCATTATCCCAGGATTTTCTTTGATTTTTTGTCAACTTTGAACAGTCATAACTTTCTATTTAAAATTCCAATTCCAGTGATCTTTGGCTCATCAGAAACATTGCAATGTGAACTATTTTTCCATAAAATTTTAGGACATTTGGAATCTATTTACTCTGTTTCATGTTATGCCAACGTTGGGGGTTTAACCAACTTCCCACTTAACACTTAGCCAAATTTTCAACTTCTTCACTTCATAATTCAACTTAATAATTTCTAAACTTTTCTTAATCATAATAGCCTATGTAATTAAGAATTCTTAGGCATACATTAGTTATCAGGAGTCCATCATACATGCATGAGTTATATTACATGCCACTTTACAAATCTCAACAATATAATGTAAATTTACAACATAATTTCCATTCATACACATATGCACATTTCTACTTCAAGCATCATGGATTTCCTCCTTACACTTTGATGTGCTTCCACCTAAAAATGGTTAATGGGGGAGGGTGAGATTTTTGGAAATCCCAATAGCAAAACTTTCTAACAAACATTATAAAATTGCGTGGCAACTTTCAATATAAGTGTGAATTCATAAAAGTGCAACATGTAACAATGAAATGCATATGGCCATAGCAAACAAAAGCACATATTCACACTTTCATTCATCACAAATTTTTAACACAAGTCATGCATAATTCATACACATTTTCAAACCAATTAAGCTTAAGTTTAGAAGGTCTTACTACCTTTAGCTCTTAATTTCTCCTTAACTTGGATGCTTTCTTGATCAATTGAGAAACCAATTCCTTTCACCAAACACTTGCCTACATAATCAACAACATTGTGGCCATTAATCTTAAGCCATTTCCAAAACAAAAACCAAAGTGAACTCCCTTGAATCAACTCTTGAACTTTAAGAACCTTAGAAACCCTAACTTGTCACTAATGTCTTCTAGGGTTTCCACAAACTTGTGACCACTTTTAC
>JANTPZ010140306.1:0-11076 GCA_025593235.1 Vachellia pachyceras | reverse complement strand
AAGCAAAGTGGATATGTAATGTGATGGATTATGTTATGTATTATATGTTGTGATGTTTAAAGTTGAAATGTAATATGTAATATGTCTTGTGTATGTATCATGGACTTATGATAACTAGTATATGCTTTAAGAATCCCTAATTACATAGGCTAATATGGTTAAGAAAAGTTTAGAAATCAAAATGATAAGTTATGAAGTTAAGTAGGGTAAAAATTTGGCCAAGTGCTGGAAGTAAAGTTGGTCATTTTCCCTACTTTGCCCTGTCGGGAAACAGGGTAAATGAACTCCAAATAAGCTGAAATTTTGTGGAAAAATATTTCACATTACATGGTTTAAAAAAATCCAAATATCACTGAAATTTGAGTTTTTTACAGAAAGTTATGACTGTCCAAATTTGGCTAAAAATCACAGAAAATCCTGGGAAAAATGAAAAATTACCATATGAACAGTACATTTTTACGAAGCAAATTGTACCAAATGGATAAGTTTCTGCTCAAATTAGTATTTTTCCCTCATAAAGTAATTTGTAAGCTTCAAGTAGAAGTTGGAACCACTTGATTTCGATTTTTATAGAATTAGTTATGAATTTTCAAAGTTGGCCCGAAAAGATGTGAATAGTAACTTTCCTAAAAATGAAAGTTTTCAATTTGATCCTTTTCACTTTGTGGGTTACTTGAGGCCATTAGTTGGTTCCAAATCATCGTAATGGAAGCTAAGAGGGATAAGTAAGAGGTGTCACAGTCAACATTTGACTTTTGACTTTGTAAAATGATCAAAATGCCCTTCCATTTTCTCATACTTACCATATTGCCCTTACTTTCTTTAATTTTCCAAAATTCCCATTTTACCCTTACTTTAAAAACTGAAAGACCTTTATGTCCTTGGTCTTTTGTTAAATGACATATGGGTCCCTTCCCAGAAGGTCACCCATCCTCACATTAACCCAGGACGAGCACGCTTAACTTAAAAGTTCCTATGGAATTCCATCCACTAGGCCAGATCTAACTTTGTGACTTCCGACCCATAACCTTTCTCTCTTTATGAACTATCTATCTCTGAGTTCTAATTCATTTCATAATTATCGGATTACCATTTATTTCAGTTAGCAGGAAAAATTATGGATATTACAAATTGCATGGAAACATCCTCTATAACCCAGTTTTGAATGAGGAATCCAGTAATGTGGTTCGTTCTTGAAAATTCAAGCATTTCCATAAAAAAGGAGCCACCGAGTGTTTTTGGCCTGTATCATTCAAAAGGGAGAAACAAGACTGTTCAATGGCTCAAAATTGCATGGAAACTTCCTCTCTTGCTCAGTTTTGCATGAGGATTCCAGAAATGTGGTTAGTTCTTGAAAATTCATCAGTTTCCACTAAATAGGAGCAACCGTGTATTTCCGGCCATTATCCCTCAAAAGGGAGAAAAAAGACTGTTCCATGGCTCAGAATTGCATGGAAACTTGCTCTCTTACTCAGTTTTGTATGAGGATTCGAGAAATGTGGTTAGTTCTTAAAAATTCATCCGTTTCAATCAAATAGGAGCCACAGTGTGTTTCTGGCCTTTATTCTCAAAAGGGAGAATGAAGACTGCTCCATAGCTCAGAATTTCATGGAAACTTCCTCTCTTGCTCAGTTTTGCATGAGGATTCAAGAAATGTGGTTAGTTCTTGAAAATTCATCTGTTTCCATCAAATAGAAGCCACCGTGTGTTTCTGGACTGTATCATTCTAAACGGAGAATGAAGACTGTTCAATTGCTCAGAATTGTATGGAAACTTCCTCTCTTGCTCAAGTTTTCATGAGGATTCCAGAAATGTGGTTAGTTCATGAAAATTCATCCATTTCCATAAAAAAAGGTGCCACCGTGTGTTTCTGGCCTGTTTCGGTCCAAAGGGTGAATGAAGACTGTTCAAAGGATGAGAATTGCATGGAAACATCCTCTCTAGCTCAGTTTTGTATGAGGATCAAGTAATGTGGTTCGTTCTTGAAAATTTAAACATTTCCATAAAGAAGGAACAACCAAGTGTTCCTGGCCTGTATCATTCTAAATGGAGAATGAAAAGTGTTCAATAGCTCAGAATTGCATGGAGACTTCCTCTATAGCTTAGGTTTGCATGAGGATTCTAGAAATGTGATTAGTTCATGAAAATTCATCTGTTTTCTTCAAAAAGGTGCCACCGTGTTATTCTAGCCTATTTCGGTCCAAAGGGAGAATGAAGACTGTTACAAGGATGAGAATTGCATGGAAACTTCCTCTCTAGCTCAGTTTTGCATAAGGATTCTAGTAATGTGGTTCGTTCTACAAAATTCAAACATTTCCATAAAAAAGGAGCCACCGAGTGTTTCTGTCTTGTAACATTCAAAAGGGAGAATGAAGATTGTTCAATGGCTCAGAATTGCATGGAAACATCCTCTCTTGCTCAGTTTTGCATGAGGATTCCAGAAATGTGGTTAGTTCTTGAAAATTCATCCGTTTCCATCAAATAGGGGCCACCGTGTGTTTCCGGCCTTTATCGCTCAAAAGGGAGAATGAAAACTGTTTCATGGCTCAGAATTGCATGGAAACTTCCTCTAGTGCTCAGTTTTGCATGAGGATTCTAAAAATGTGGTTAGTTCTTGAAAATTCATCTGTTTCCATCAAATAGGAGCCACTGTGTGTTCTGGCCTTTATCGCTCAAAAGGGAGAATGAAGACTGCTCCATGGCTCAGAATTGCATGGAAACCTCCTCTCTTACTCAGTTTTGCATGAGGATTCTAGAAATGTGGTTAGGTCTTGAAAATTCATCCGTTTTGCATAAAATAGGAGACACCGTGTGTTTTCAGTCTTTATCGATCAAAACGGAGAATGAAGACTGGTCAATAGCTTAGATTGCATGGAAACTTCCTCTCTTTCTCAGTTTTGCATGAGGATTCAAGAAATGTGGTTCATGAAAATTCATCCTTTTCCATCAAATAAGTGCCAACGTGTGTTTCTGGCCTGTTTCGGTCCAAAGGGAGAATGAAGACTGTTCAAAGGATGAGAATTGCATGGAAACATCCTCTCTAGCTCAGTTTTGCATGAGGATTCCTGTAATGTGGTTCGTTCTTGAAAATTCAATCATTTCCATCAAAAAGGAGCCACCGAGTGTTTCTGTCGTGTAACATTCAAAAGGGAGAATGAAGTTGAAAATTCATCCGTTTCCATCAAATAGTAGCCACCGTGTGTTTCCGGCCTTAATCGCTCAAAATGGAGAATGAAGACTGTTCTATGGCTCAGAATTGCATGGAAACTTTCTCTCTTGCTCAGTTTTGCATGAGGATTTGAGAAATATTGTTAGTTCTTGAAAATTCATCAGTTTCCATCAAATAGGAGCCACTATGTGTTTCTGGCCTTTATCGTTCAAAAGGGAGAATGAAGACTGCTCCATGGCTCAGAATTGCATGGAAACTTCCTCTCTTGCTCAGTTTTGCATGTGGATTCTAGAAAGGTGGTTAGTTCTGGAAAATTCATATGTTTCCATCAAATAGGAGCCACCGTGTGATTCTGTCCTGTATCATTCTAAACGGAGAATGAAGACTGTTCAATTTTTCAGAATTAGATGGAAACCACCTCTCTTGCTCAGTTTTGCATGAGGATTCCAGAAATGTGATTAGTTCTTGAAAATTCATCCGTTTTGCATTAAATAGGAGCCACCGTGTGTTTCTCGCCTGTATCATTCTAAACGGAGAATGAAGACTGTTCAATTGCTCAGAATTGCATGGAAAATTCCTCTCTTGCTCAGGTTTGCATGTGGATTCCAGTAATATGGTTCGTTCTTGAAAATTCAAACATTTCCATAAAAAAGGAGCCACCAAGTGTTTCTGGTATGTATCATTCAAAAGGGAGAATGAAGACTGTTCAATGGCTCAGAATTGCATGGAAACTTCCTCTCTTGCTCAGTTTTACATAAGGATTCCAGAAATGTGGTTAGTTCTTGAAAATTCATCCGTTTTGCATCAAATAGGTGCCATCATGTATTGCTGGCCTATATCATTCTAAACGGAGAATGAAGACTATTCAATTGCTCTGAATTGCATGGAAACATCCTCTCTAGCTCAGTTTTGCATGAGGTTTCTAGTAATGTGGTTCGTTCTTGAAAATTCAAACATTTCCATAAAAAAGGAGCCACCAAGTGTTTCTGGCCTGTATCATTCAAAAGGGAGAATGAAGACTGTTCAATGTCTCATAATTGCATGGAAACATCCGCTCTTGCTCAGTTTTGCATGAGGATTCTAGAAATGTGGTTAGTTCTTGAAAATTCATCTATTTCCACCAAATAGGAGCCACCGTGTGTTTCTAGCATGTATCGTACGAAATGGAGAATGAAGACTATTCCATAGCTCAGAATTGCATGGAAACTCCCTCCCTTGCTTAGTTTTGCATGAGGATACGAAAAATGTGGTTAGTTCATGAAAATTCATCCTTTTTGATTAAATAAGTGCCACCGTGTGTTTCTGGCCTGTTTCGGTCCAAAGGGAGAATGAAGACTGTTCAAAGGATGAGAATTGCATGGAAACATCCTCTCTAGCCCAGTTTTACATGAGAATTCCAATAATGTAGTTCGTTCTTGAAAATTCAAACATTTCAATAAAAAAGGAGCCACCATGTTTTTCCGGACTTTATCGCTCAAAAGGGAGAATGAAGAGTGTTCCATGGCTTAGAATTGCATGGAAACTTCCTCTCTTACTCAATTTTGTATGAGGATTTCAGAAATGTGGTTAGTTCTTGAAAATTCATCTGTTTCCATCAAATAGGAGCCACCATGTGTTTTCGGCCTTTATCGCCCAAAAGGGAGAATAAAGACTGTTCCATGGCTCAGAATTGCATGAAAACTTCCTCTCTTGCTCAGTTTTGCATGAGGATTCTAGAAATGTGGTTAGTTCATGAAAATTCATCCTTTTCCGTCAAATAGGAGACAAAGTGTGTTTATGGTCTGTTTCAGTCCAACGGGAGAATGAAGATTGTTCAAAGAATGAGAATTACATGGAAACATCCTCTCTAGCACAGTTTTGCATGAGGTTTCCAGTAATGTGGTTCGTTCTTGAAAATTCAAACATTTCCATAAAAAAGGTGCCACCGAGTGTTTCTTGAATATCCTTTTGAAATTTCGGATTGCAAGATTAGATCTTGAACATCCTATGAAATTTCAAATTGTGAGATTGGATCTTGAATATCCTTTTGAAATTTCAGATTGCAAGATTAGATCTTGAATATCCTCTGAAATTTCAAATTGTGAGATTGGGTCTTGAATATCCTTTTGAAATTTTGGATTGTAAGATTAGATCTTAAATATCCTCTGAAATTTTGAATTGCAAGATCAGATCTTGAAATTCAAATTCAGATTTTTAAAGATTAATAAATGATTAATCTTAAATTTTGATGCACTCCATGAGCTTTATAAATATGAGTGCTCGTGAACAGAAGAGGCATCCCATTCTGAATTTGAATTCGCTCTTGAGCCACAAAACCCTAGAGAGAGAGTGAAACGAAGAGGCGCTAGCACGCTACTATTGTTGGAGACTGTTCGCATGGATACCGGTAGAGGGAGGCGATTGAAAGAACGTCGGCTCCTCATGATCGGAAACAAGAGCGCAGAAGGTTGTGGAATCTGAAGAGATCCAAACGCAAAAAAAGGGATAATCTCGAAAAGCAAAAGGTACGCCTTCATCTCCTCGATCTAAACGCCTTTGACGGATCCGTATTTGGGATTAGAAAATTTTAAATTCCGCTGTGTGTAAGGTCTAATTCCAACAGTATTATCAGAGCCAGGTCAATTGTGCGTTTAGATTTAGTTTGTGTTTTCAACATGAGACGTATGCTTTCTTGGGTTGCACAGATGTGCGTTATGACTAAGAATATGATGAAGCATGTATGTTGTAAGTATGTATGAATGATGTATGTGATACATAACATATGCATTTTTAATTCTGTATATGATACATGATGTATGCGTTTTTCGAATATGTTCATATTAAGGGGTATATGTTTGTATACATATGATGTATACACAAGTGCGGTCTTCAAAACATTCGTATATGATGCGAATCTGGAATACATATAATGTATTGTTTTGGTCACGGGTTTATGCTCTATTAAATCCAGAAGAGTTTTCCACATCATATGACCACCGCGGGGGCGCTGCCCCTTGACCCCGTATGTGTAGCGCAATATAATCTGAACACAATGAGAATCATTTGTATTGTATAAATTATTGCTTATTGTGATCTGATATTGAATGATTGAATGGGTATGGTGAAACAACATGGTTTAGTTTTACAAGGAGTTGTAAAATTTAAATACGGCCTGCGAGTCGTGTCTTTCTCTAAAGATTATTGATGTACATTCTTCTCTCATCTCACTCCCCTCGTATGTTCAAACGAGGTTTCCTTCAATGTAATCTTTTAAGCTTTTCTAGAATTCCTCTCATTGGCTTGGGAGTATTTAGGTTAGGACATCCATGTTGTCTCACGTTTATTATATGCTTTTGATTAGATCATTGCATGATAGTTTACAATAATCAAATATGGTATTGTATGAGATGCAATAACAACCCGTGTTATATTCGTAAGATTAAATTCGTTAAACCCTCCAAATGAATCTTAAGTCTTGATGCCGTCAATTAATGAATAGTTGTCAAAACCTCGATCGCTCACATGTATGTTCCACCAAAGTGGATGATTTGAGTTATCTTGGGAAGACAATCGTGAGTAATGGTGCTACTCACCCATTTCATTATTTTAACTTAATTGAGATTATGAAAACGGTTTTGGATCTCAAGGCATTAGATAGGATTAAACATGCCGGTCATATGATGATCAAATCCCATAAAATCTAAGAGTTACATGTGATGTAATTGGTAAAGGGTTACCTACCTAAATAACTTGAATTTAATGTCTTGCCAAAGCAGAGTTAAGTTTAAGTGAAATATGGATCTTAGCCCACTAATTATATTGAGGGTTATTAATTTAGTGGAAGATTATTAATATGCTTTGCGTATTTTTGAAATTGTAGAATCATGACGACTACTAATACTGCTACACTATCACTCGATCGGTCCTTGAGAAGGAAAAATTCAATGGGACAAACTTTCTTGACTGGTTCAGGAACTTGAGAATCGTTCTCAAGCACGAAAGAAAGGCTTATGTCCTTGATCGGCCCATTCCTGATGAGCCTGCAGCCAATGCTCTCAGAGCTCAAAGAGATGCTTACGTGAAGCATAAAGATGACTCTGTGGATGTGGGATGCCTTATGCTAGCCACCATGGTTCCAGAGATCCAAAAGGACCTAGAACATATGGAGGCATATGAGATGATTGTTCATCTTAAGGAAATGTTCAAGCAATAGGCAAGGCAGGAAAGGTATGAGACCACGAAAACCTTACATTCCTGCAAGATGGTTGAAGGTGCATCAGTTAACTCTTATGTGTTAAAGATGAAGGGCTACATTGATCACCTTGAGAGGCTAGGATTTCCCGTGAGTCAGGAGTTAGCTACATATTTGATCTTAAACTCACTCCCTGACAGTTATGACCAGTTTGTCATGAATTACAACATGAACAACATGGAGAAATCCGTTTCTGAACTGCATGGGATGCTCAAAACAACTTAACAGAGCATCAAGAAAAGGCCTAGCACTGTTTTGATGGTTCAGAAAGGAAAGGGCATGAAAAGGAATGGTAAGGGAAATGTGAAGGGTAAAGGCTTCCCTGGTAAGACCAGAAGGCCAAACAAACCTGAAACCAAGTCCACGCTTGATAAGGCTAAGCCTCAAAAGGATAGAGTCTGCTATTTCTGCAATGAACCTGGTCATTGGAAAAGAAATTGCAAGCTCTTCCTAGAAGATCTGAAAAAGAAAAAGAAGGATAGTGGGGCTATCTCTTCAGGTATTTATGTTATAGATATTCATTTTTCTACTTCCTCTGCATGGGTATTAGATACTGCATGTGGTTCTCACATCTGTACAAATGTGCAGGGTCTCAAGGATAGTAGAAAATTGAAGAAGGGCGAAGTGGACCTATGTGTTGGGAATAAAGCAAGAGTTGCTGCTCTAGCTGTAGGCACTTATGAATTAATTTTGCCCATTGGGCTTTTGTTGGTTTTGAATAATTGCTTTTATGTTCCTGCTTTGAGTAGTAACATTGTTTCTCTTTCTTATTTGGATAAGGAAGGTTATACTTCCATTGCCAGGAATGGAAAATGTTCTATTTATCGTAATGACATTTTTTATGCTGATGGTGATCTGCATCATGTTCATTACCTTTTAAATTTAGAACATCCCGCAAGTGGAAATATCTATAACATAACTGCTAAAAGGATTAAATCAAACGATTTGAATCCAACCTACCTATGGCATTGTCGTCTAGGCCATATAAATGAGAAACGCATTTCTAAACTCCATCAAGATGGATTCCTTAACTCATTTGATTTTCAATCAATTGACACGTATGAATCTTGTTTACTAGGAAATATGACTAAGCCACCTTTTACTAGGCATAGTGAGAGGGCCACTGATTTATTAGGTCTCATACATACAGATGTATGTGGACCACTAAATACGCCTGCCAGAGGAGGTTATCTGTACTTCATTACTTTTATAGATGATTTTAGTAGATATAGTTATGTCTATCTAATGAAACATAAATCTGAATCTTTTGAAATGTTCAAAATATTCCAAAATGAAGTGCAAAACCAACTTGGCAAGACAATTAAGGGCCTTCGATCTGATCGAAGAGGCAAATATTTGAGCTAAGAGTTTGTTGACCATCTTAGGAGTTGTGGGATAATCTCACAACTCACTCCTCCAGGAACCCCACAATGGAATGGAGTTTCTGAAAGGAGGAATCGAACTCTATTAGATATGGTTCGATCTATGATGAGTCAAACAAATCTTCCACCTTCCTTTTGGGGCCATGCACAGGAGACAGCTGCGTTCACACTAAATCGTGTTCCATCTAAGGCAGTTGAAAAGACACCATATGAGATATGGACTGGAAAGAAACCAAGCTTGTCTTTTCTCAAGATTTGGGGATGTGAGGTCTATGTTAAATAGGAGGCATCCAATAAATTATCAAACAGATCCTCCAAATGCCTTTTTGTGGGGTATCCCAAGGAAACAAAGGGATACTATGTCTATCATCCCACCAAACACAAAGTGTTTGTTGTTCGAAATGGTGTCTTTCTAGAAAGAGAGTTCATCTCTAAAAGAACCAGTGGGAATAAAGTGCATCTCGAAGAAGTTTGATAATCTCAAGACACCACAGAACCACAGATGGAAGATAGAGAAGACTTACAAGATGTTGTTGAGCCTCTTCAAGTAACACAAGGCCTACGGAGGTCTGATAGATCACGACCACCACCTCAGAGATACGGATTTCTGGTTACTAGGAGTCATGATGTGTTGCTCATTGAACACAATGAGCCAACCACCTATCAAGAGGCCATAGTAGGACCAAACTCTGACAAGTGGCTAGATGCCATGAAGTCTGAAATGCAATCCATATATGATAATCAAGTATGGACCTTGATTGATCCACCGAAGGTGTAAAAACCATTGGGTGCAAATGGGTTTATAAAGAGAAAACCGACATGGATGGTAAAGTCAGTATCTTCAAGATAAGACTGGTTGCAAAAGGATTCACACAAACTCATGGTGTTGACTATGATGAAACCTTTTCCCCAGTAGCGATGGCTAAGTCAATCAGAATCCTTCTTGTCATTGCAGCATATTATGACTATGAAATATGGCAGATGGACGTCAAGACAGCTTTTCTTAATGGAAAGCTACTTGAGGATGTGTACATGACACAGCCTGAAGGTTTTGTGCGTTCAAAGGACTCTGGTAAGGTATGCAAGCTTCAACGATACATTTATGGATTGAAGCAGGCATCACGGAGTTCGAATCATCGTTTTGATAAAGTAGTCAAAGAGTTTGGCTTCATTCAAAACATGGATGAACCTTGTGTTTACAAGAAGGTCATTGGGAGCACAGTTGTATTCCTGGTGCTTTATGTTGATGAAATCCTACTCATTGGAAATGACATTCTTACCTTGCAGAGTGTCAAGTCTTGGTTAGGAAAGTCCTTTTCAATAAAAGACTTGGGTGAGGCCACTAACATCCTAGGGATAAGGATCTATAGAGATAGATCCAAGAGGCTTATAGGCTTGAGTCAGAGTTCTTATATAGACAAAATACTGCATAGGTTCAGTATGTAGGATTCGAAGAGAGGGTACATACCCATGTCTCATGGCATCCTTCTCTCAAAGGATATGTGTCCTAAAACACCGGATCAGAGAGATCGCATGAGTAAGATTCCATATGCGTCGGCTATTGGATCCATTATGTATGCCATGTTATGTACTCGACCGGATGTCTAATTCGCCTTGAGTATGACTAGTAGATACCAGCAAGATCTAGGTGAGGGTCATTGGACTGCTGTCAAAAATATCCTTAAGTACTTAAGAAGGACTAAGGATTTATTCTTAGTATACGGTGGTATGGATGATGAGCTCTGTGTAACTGGTTACACAGATTCGATTTTCCAAACTGACCAAGATGACTCTAGATCACAGTCAGGATTCGTATTCCTGTTAAATGGTGGAGAGGTAAGCTGGAAGAGCTCTAAGCAAAGTACAGTAGCTGATTCTGCAACGGAAGCCGAGTATATAGCAGCATCGGATGCATCAAAAGAAGCTGTTTGGATCAGAAAGTTCATTACCAAACTGGGGGTGGTTCCTACTATGACACTCCTTAATCTTTACCTTTAGCTTCATTAAATATCTATTTGGAAGCATCTTTAGGCCTTTAGTGACTTAGAGTAACTAAAGAGTGAAAAATAAAATTTTCAAGTTTAGGGTTACAATTCACGTCACTATTCACAGATTTTTGGGCCAACTTTGAAAATTCATAACTAATTCTAGAAAAATCGAAATTGAGTGCTTCCAATTTCTACTTGAAGATTATAAGTTCCTCTATAAAGGAAAAATACTCATTGAGTCATTAGCTTGTCCAATTGATACAGTTTACTGCATGAAAAAGTACTGTTCATTTGGCAATTTTTCAT
>JANTPZ010140303.1:0-14837 GCA_025593235.1 Vachellia pachyceras | reverse complement strand
GGCTAAAAGTTTTCACTGTTCATCAACACTCTATATCAACACTTCCAGTATTCACTTCAAGTATTACTAACACTCGAGCATCATTATTTCATCACTCGAGTATTATGATTTGACAGAATTATTTTTCATCACTTGCACAGAATACTCGAGTATTCCTAGAAAGTATTATTAACACTTAAGCACTGAGATTTATCACTCGAGTATTTGATTCTTTTCATAACACTCTCACATAACACTCGAGTATCACATCAAAGTATTGAACTTCTCTTTGAAATTTTATGAGCAACACTCGAGTATCAAAAGCTCATGCTCGAGTACCAGCTCTCTCTCTCTCTCCCTGACAGCTTTATGTCTGACACACTCAACCTACACTACTCACCTACTTTCCTTATTAGTGTAACACATTTTGAATTGTGACTGCCCTCATAAATGCAGAGGTTTAAAACAATCAATGAGGAAAGAAGAAAAGCATGGTGCGAGGCTTGGAGTTATTAACGTTCTTCTGCAACCTCCAACCTCGACTGACTCAAAAGCATTAAATGCCATTAATGCAGAATCCTTTGGTCATTGATAAGAGTAACGGACACTAAATGCAGTTTAACGGACATTTAAGCAACTCTCAGCTATATAAGGAGAAGCATTCATTACAGAGAAAGATGCAGACAAACATACTGAGCATTAAGAGCTGAATTCATTACATTCTCTGTATTCTTTCATTAATTCTCTGTGAGCTTCACTATTTGCCATCCACTCTTTTTAGAGAGTTATCTGAGGCCAAAATATCTTGTAAACTTGTGAGAAACTCAAGAACGGGATCTTGAGTATATTGGGCTGAAAGTGAGTTAGAAGATAGAGGGTGTTATACTCTGTTGTAGTGAAAAGAAAAACGGGGAGTGAATCCCAGGTTGTAAAGGCTTGCAAAGCCTGTTCTAATTTTTTTTTATAGTGGATTTGGAAATCTCAGGGGTGCTTTGAGGACTGGACGTAGGTCAAGGAGATCGAACCAGGATAACTCTTTGTGTTCATCTTCCTTCTTCACTCTCGGTGACTTTGTTCTTTATTAAATTTGCATTTTTTATATAAAACCAATTCACCCCCCTCTTGGTTAAATCCTATTCTAACACTAAACATGTCACCTTTTACAACGTATTTATTCATAACTATATACCAAATCATGATCGAAAACACATTAACAGAACATAGAGGGTAAACACAAACTGAAGCACAATGCTCTTTAGGTATTTCCAATACAATTATTGACTATTTATTTTCTCAGTCTTTTAAAGTATTGGTTTTTGTTCAGCATAAATCTTGTTGTTTTCTTTACTGCATGAACCCACATGGTTGATAATGTGAATGTGCCTACAGCACTAACTGCTGGGCGTGCACATTTTAATCATGACATTCACATAGAATTCTGCAATTTCATTATTAGTTATACTGTTGACATAGTTCGTAATGATGTCAAATTTGATTTTATATTCTTAACCATGGCTGTTCTCATTACATGACATAGCGGGGGGAGAAGGGTTGATCGGCCTCTTCATTAAAATTTCGAAGTTTTAAATTGAATGAGAACGAGGACTTAGGACTTGGGTCGGAGTAGACCTCTTGACGTTCCTCTTGACCTCCCTTAAAAGTTCTAATTAGGATCCTCTTCGGGGTCTCTCTCAGGTTCCCCATGAGGATCTTCCTCAAGATTCTACTCAAAGTCCTCTTCAAACGGTTCCTCCTTAAAATCCTCTTTAAATTCTTATTCAGATCCTTGTTAGGAACATTTTTATCAACATATTCAATGTACACTAGTCCTTTAGATAGTGTTTCAGTGCTTTCTAAGATTTATTGTACCATTATTTTTCAAGAAAAATAGATTTGAAATTAATACGTTGAAAAATTTTCAACAAATCCTTAAGTAAGCACTGATTTTCATTAAAAACAGATCCTGAATTGAATTATAAAATAGGCAAATTATATATCAAAATGAAGCTCTTGAATTTTAGGATTTTTAGGAACAAACCGCGTCTCATTTGGAGGTCCATACGCCCTCACGCGCCCTGAGAATAGTAAATTCTGGAAAATTCAAAAAATTGGACGACTCCCACTCTCGGGCGGTGGCGCGTGTAATCCACGCGCCGCCTCAACTTGCTCTTTTCCATACACACGCCGTATCAATGGATTCCACGCACCGTCCTGGTGCTGATGAAGTAGTCCACGTGTCCATCGGATGTGCCACGTGGCCTCACTCGTCACGTGGTCTCTTCTTCCTCTTTTTCTTTTTGTTTTTTTAAATTAGGGATTGGGCCCCTCTGGCCCAATTTCTTTTTTTTCGGATTGGGCCCCCTGGACCAACCCAAGAGTTTTTTTTTTTCGGATTGGGCCTCTCTGGCCCAATCCATTTTTTTTGTTTTTTTATTCGAATTTTTTTATTGCAAAAAAAAAATTTGAAATGGTCCAGGTCAGATTCGAACCCTCGACCTCGGCATTGCGAAACGGTCGCCTGACCACATGGGCTGGGGCATCTTTTACGGATCATAAAACCGAAAAATATTTTTAAATAATTAAAAGACCATTTTCGAGTGTCGGGTTACCCTACCCGACCTGGTTCACTACACCCGACCCAGTTTCGCCCCCTCTCAGCTGCCGCCGTCACTGTTCATCCGTTTTTTAGACAGTTACTATTCATCCGATGCATTTTCCGGCCATATTTTCGCCGTCCGACGTCAGTTTTTCACGTTCTAGGTGACAATTTCTTCGTTTCGACGAGATCTACACAATGGAAGCACTTTTGGAGCCTAATTCTTTCTCCTTTTCTGAAAAACATGATGGAACTCGTAAATCGTTTTTCTTCCGTAATTCCGTCGTCCAGTGTCCGTTTCTCGCGTTCTTTGTCTCCACTTTCTCGTCTTGAAGGGATCTACACTATGGATATGTTTTCTAAGCCTAGAGACATCGTATTCCAAGAACCCAGATCTGGGTCTCTGTTATTGGGTTTCATTTTCCCGTTTCATTTTTCGTTTTCTTTGTTTCGGGACAGAGGCTATATGATTTCATACCATATGTATATAGAAAATCACAAACATGCTTGAAATCTTAATTGAAAACCAAAATGGCATGCTTACGGGAAAGCAAAAAAATATACATAAACTGTAGATCTCAACGAACATGCTTGCGGAAATTCGTAAACAATAAGTAAAATTGCCTCAAGAACCTACAAGCTCTGATACCACTGAAGGATTTTGGGTGTACCTGGAGATGCCAAATTATGAATTTGCAGATGGAATTCGGATCACAAGTATGGATCCGAGTATAAGACACAACAAAATCACCGAAGGCAAGAGGGGAGGAGATGAGAGGATTCTCTTTAAGAGAAAAGGGAAGGTGCTTTAGTTATATCTACCGCCTTTGGGGAACCACTTCCCCCCTCTTATAACTTCCCACTATGGTCCATGTTTACGCATTTGACCTAGCCCATGGACTTGGGCCTAATCCATCAAGGGTGGCCTATATCCCAACAGTATATATGCTACTTAAGGCGGACTACAATAACACTAATATTATCTCTGCTTCCACGAGCCATGGCCAACTCTGCTAATAATGCCGCAGCTTCTGCAGCCACACTCTTAATGAACCGCATCTTAAAAATTCTCGTCACAACCTCGCAAGTCAACTTGTTGGATATCATATCCCATAGCCCGTCGCTCGCTATTACTATCAACTCGTCTCACTCTGTTCTTTTATACACCTTCACCTCTGGCTCTGATATCACATACGGCTTCATACAATGGTCTCCTGTAACAAATTAGTTTTTGAGTCATAGATTATTAAAAGAAAGTTAAGTATTTCCTAGAAGAATGATCATAATACCTATGGATCTAGAAATGGCAAGTATTCCTAAGATACGATCACCGTTCCAACTTATCACTGTTCCTCCGGCTTTTTCCACCCTTTCTCTTTCTTCTGGACGATTTGGCTGGTTTTTCAAACAGGTACGTTCAAATATTTAATCCTTTTGCAGTTATAAGAAATGGCAAAAAAGGGTGAAGGCACATCCATCACGAAGAATCTACTGAAAAATATTTCTTACGAGCATACAATATTGTATTTTTTATGTTGGATATACTAAAACATATTCTGAGATGCTTAAAGAATCTGAAAAAAATACTTCAATCAAAGAAAAAGTATTTTATCGTGCTTAAAAAATTATTTCTTACTACAAAATACTTTGAGACGATGGAGATAACAGAAGTACTGCAAGGTGTTGGATATGGTGATGATCACCTTATGATCTGTTGAGAGTGGGAGGGCAACACCTCCGCGGCAGAGTACAGCTCTAGAGTCTCCACAGTTGGTGACAACAAGCTGGTCGCCGTCGACGACAACCACCACTACTGTAGAACCCACCGAATCGTCGCCTCTGACTTCACGGTCCATCCTCATGAAGGACGAGCACATGACTTCGCGCCAATCTAATCCTCTTTTCTGATCTTTTCCATCCTTTGTTGCTTGTTCCGCTACTAACAAGTGTATCCTGTCACGGCAAGTATTGGCCACCATGGCACCGCCATGACCATCGTAAACTGCAAAATAGTCGTACCTTTCCATGAACCCCAGTATTATCTTCACGGCATCCTCCATCATCCCCCGTTCCAATCACCGATATCGAACCGTGTGACGTGTAAGCTTCTCTGTTTCCATGTTGTTGTTCTTCTTCTTCCATGGAAGATATCTTCGAAGACAGTGTTGTCTTGATTCGCTGAATCTTCCCGCAATAGTTATTGTAGAGTTCTCTCGAGGCATGGTTTTTTTTTCATTGAACATGTTCACGACCATGTGTGGAATGAAGAGAAACGTACTCCATGAAGAAGCCTTTTTATATTTGTTGGGGCTTGGAGAAATACACGGAATGCGTGTGCGAGGACATATCAAGAGAGCACGCGTGGAGGGTTGAGATTGAGCAATAACCACGTGCCACGTTTTTGTGAGAGGTTTAAAAGTAAAAAGAGGAAGGCAGCAAGAAAGATGCCGGGCACATACGTGTGGAGATCAACAAGTGAAACGTGGCATTCAAAGAGGCTCGTGAATTTGACATTTATAAAAACAAGTATCTATCCTGTGCGCGTGTCTAAATGAGCTGCATTTTTTATTCCTAGATTTTTTTAGGATAAGATAAAATATTATTACATCTATTTTTTAATAAAAGAGTAAAGTGATTTTTATTAGAAAAATTAAAGAAGTTAAATACACTATTTAAAATATTTATATATATAACTGATTTATATATTAGTATATAAGATAAATAAATGAGTTTAAAAAACAATAAATATAAATACACTTAAATAATGTATTTAACTTCCATAGCCTTCCTAACAAAAGACAATTTAGTTCTTATATTAATGAACGGATGTAGTATTAATCATGTAGGATTTTGGGGTGTACCTTGTAATATCCAAATTCATGTATTAGGAATATAATATCCATATTTTCTGTAAAAGGAAATAAAAGCTAAATGATTAATTAAAGGTTAATCAAAGGTTAGATAAAACAATAGAATTCTAAGGAATGCCATATGTAGTTACTACCTTTAGTAGTGGCAAAATGGTAATTTTATGGAAGCGTGCATAAATACGGGCATTTTGGTAACTTTCACATGAATATAATAAAATTGCCCCAAAGGAACGGAAATAAAGAGAATAAATCCCCAAAATATATTTGAGGTAGTATTGAGGTTAAAGTAGAAATGCTTCAAAATGAAATTTCAATAATTATTTAATCTTTTGTTGATTAAGTATTTTTCAGTCAAATTTAATTATTTAAAATATAAAGAAGCCTTAAGTAATTAATTAAAAAGTGGAGAAAATTAGCTTAAGAATTATGCAAATTTATAAAATTGGTTCCAGTTTAAGGTTAGAATCAGTTTGTCTCCATGGAAAGAAAAAGATAATAAACCCCATAATTAGTTTTCTATAAGAAATCCAAAAGGGCATTTCTGGAAAGATAATTAAGTTAAGAAAAATCAAAGATTGATATTCTAATTAATGGAAACTTTTAATTATATTACATATACTGATCAAGTGACTAGAGAACTCCCAAAATGTATTTCTGGCGAAGTCATTTTGGTTAAAGGAACTATAAAGTAACCAAAGTTTTCTAAAAAAGAAGATTGCGGGCTTAACAATCAACCAAATGCCATCATATTACTTTAAGAATAAAAGTAACATGAAGTTATAAGCATGTGGTGGAAATACCAGTAGAAAGCTACTTTATTATATAAAAGTGGACCCTACATCATTTCACTATCAGAAAAATGTCATTGAGCAATGAAAAATCCGTCACTAAATGGCCATTTTTCGTCGCTAAATGGAAATTTTCTAATGGAAAATAGCCATTTAGCGATGGATTTTTCCGTCGCTAAATGGCATTTTTCTGGTAGTGTTTTAACACTTATTCTTGATTTATTAAAGCATGTCAAGACCATCTATGGCCAAGCTAAAGAGCATAGAGAGAGTGTGGTGTGAAGGAGGAGGAAGGGAAGAGAGCATAAGAGGCAAAATTAAGCCAAAAATCCAAGAAAATCTAGATTTTGGCTTGAAATCTTCCATAGATTCAAGTTCTAACCTCTACCTTCCATTTAATCTCATCAGTTTTTCTTGAAATGGTGTTCTTAAAGAGAAGAGGAAGAGAATCTAGAGGTTCTAGTGAGGGAAAGTGAAGAGAATAGCAAATTGGAAGAGGTAAGTTTCAAAATATAATCCAACTCTACTAGTGATTTTGAGCTTTGTTGATGGTTGGATTTTGATTGTTGATTGTTGTTTTGAATTTTGGGATGATGAACCTTAAGGAAATGTGCTGTCCAAATTTTGATAAATGCATGGGAGAAAGATTTTAAGTTAAAGAATGGTTAGAAAGTTTGTTATAAGTAAGAATATGCAAGTGTGTGGAAAGAAATTTTGAAAATCACATTTTCCTTTTGAATATTTTCGGCCAGACCTGGATTTTGCGGAATGAAGTGATTTTTTATTTTTGTAATGTTTTCGATGGTTTAAAATAAAAAATTGTGTAGGGTGTAAGTAAGAAAATAAGTTTGGAAGCATTAGAATTGAAAAGGGAAAAGTTAGGGTTTAAAAACCCTAAGTGGGAAGAGAGAAATTGATTAAGTTTGATGTTATAATTCATGACAATGGCTAGTTATTGATGTGAAATGCATTATAATAATGTGTAGGCATTGTGAATTGCAAGAAGGACAATGTTGCTATTAATTGTTATTTGTGATTGTTTACCATGATGTTTGATCTAGTTAAGTTATATGATGTTTGAACATGTAAATTCTTACTTATGTTATGCATTGGCCATGTATAAGTTTGATTTAGATGCATACAAGGTATGTTCATATTCATGGATAGTTATTATCATTAGTAATAATGTGTGTTAATGTATTTTTTAGTAATATTTGCTATCGAGATTTCAATAAAATCCCACTCTCTCCAAAAATGTAACTCTTTGGGCCAAGGTCAAGTAAAGGCAAGGATAAGGAAGGAGAGGCATAATGGTGGGAGAACGGCATCAAGTTATCATGATTATAAGGAAATCATAAAAGCTTATTTAAATGGATGCTCAAGTTGCATTAGTTGTGGTATTACTATATAATTGATGTTGATGAGTATGTCAAGTAGCCATGCATGAAATGAGATGTATGCGCATATAGTTTAAGAGAAGCATGTTATAAGTAGAAAATGGTTCAATACCCATAACAAATCTCAAAGTTGAGGTAAGATTAAAAAAACAAATGACGTTGAAAATGTATGAAATTTTTCAGTTAAATGGTATACATTCCAAGCTTTAAAACAAGTCATAGCTTGCCTAATTTATATGTGTATAAAGAAAGTTATACATTTCCAAAATTTGAAGAAAAATATGAAAAATTGAAAATGACCAAATAAATAGTACATGTTCAAAAATTATTCTGTACTAATTGAGCATGAAAATGGCCAAGTGAGTATTTTTTTCCTATAAATAATTGAATGAGCTTCAAATCGAGACTTGAACAACTTGATTTTGATTTTTTTTAGAATTAGTTATGATTTTTTAAATTTGGCCAAAATTTTAAAGTGACTAAGTAAATAGCAACTCAAGAAATGTTTTTAAAATTTCACTTCATTCACTAATTCTAATCTTTAGAAAGCATTCAAGTGGCATAATTATGTTCTTCATGGCTTATAAAAGTAAATTTGAGAGGTATTACATACCTAGCCTCTGATGAAGCAACCCGTTTATCAATACGAATCAAATCACATATTTAGACTCTAATTACAACACAAAACAAATGTCACCGAAGAGAGAGAATAGAACATGAGAGAACCAAGAAGGAGTGTCTGTGAGAATTCATTCGAGAGTTATCTTCAATTCATGTAAACAACGCTCTCAAAATCCCTTTTATCCCATGATTCTCTTATGGGTGGCTCCTTGAATTCAAAAGGATAAAAGTGTAAATTTGACAACTAAGTGTTTTCTTAGGTGCAACTGTCATATTTTACTTTTGAAGGGAGTAAAAATAGTCATTATATTTTCAAATTGACCAAAATGAATAAAATCGTTAATTTGTCCAACATAGACCGTGAATGGGACCCACATATCAAAGAAACTAACGGACATTTGGAAAAAGAAACCCACATCTCAAAATATATAATGGCTATTTTTGCATAATTCAAAACTAAAATGTGCCAGCTGCACTTGGACAAACACTTGTTGCTCAATTTGCACCTTTACCCAATTCAAAATTAAAAACCATGAAGTGAGAATTACCTATATTGTCCCATACTCGATTTTTATTTGTTATTCAATCTAGATGGACTTGGCACTAATCCACCAAAGGCAGACTAGTATATTCCAACCTCCCCTCACACTTGACAGATTCAAAGTTATGGGTCCAAAATCTTTCTCTTCATTCATTCTTTCATATAGGTGCTTTAGTTTGACATGACCATGTGGGCATCACATCTTCATTTGGGTTCCATACCAAAAATCCCTTTCAAGAGACTAGCACAAGACAATCATATAGAGTAACTCGGTAACATTAGTATAATGTCTCCAATGTCCTAAATTTATCCATGTATACTTTTCTTGTAACTCCTACTTTTAGATTTTGAGATTTAGTTGTGATTTAGATAATATAATTAAGGGATATAATGATTTATGAAATAGACATTGTGTGTAGAATTAATCTATACGTTAATGATGTATTTGATATAAACATATATAGTTGTGAACAAACTTTAAATTAAATATCTCATTAGGATAAATTTTTTATACACACCTATGTGTGTGTAAATACATTTATATAAAATTTAGGAATATATTAAGTAATACTATAGTATATGAATAATAAATAGGAAAATTTTAAGATATTAAAAGAATAAGATTAGTTATGGAGTTGTTGAGATGTGAATGATATCTAATCAGATTTTAATATTGGTTAGCTTGTAAAACATGTATTTAAATTTTATTTTATTTTTTGATATACATTTAAATTTTATTTTAAAAAATACATAAAACATAGATACTTTAATAGCCCAATTATAAGGGAAAGAAGCCCAATGATGAAGAGCCTAACACCAAAGCCCAATGATGAACATCCTCCTTATGATGAAGAGCCGCCTTTTATCACTCACTAGTCGGTTGTATTCTTCCTCTCACCAGTCGCTGCTACTGTTCCATCCTTGGCTCTCAATCACCCTCTCTCGCACAATCTTTCTCTTCTTTGATTTTTATTGTCTTATCCTCTTCCAAAATAGATATGTATGTGTGTGTGTAACCCAACACGTGTTAGATGACTTATTGCTGGCTAGTGTATAGATAAATTCATTCACATTTAGGAGGTTCTTTCTGAGGTAAACCGTTGAATCAACTATTTATTGTTTATATATATAATAATATATTCGGTTTTAGAATAGCTTTTGGTAACTCTAGAGTAGTTTTAGGGTAATATATTGATAAATATTTGTGTGTAATCTTTGTAGACTCATACTGAGAGCTTCAAAATAATTCTATATGATTATCTGTGAGTTATGGAGTAACATGTAACTTTGAATATTCTTCTATATATGTGAACTGTGTGTACTGTGTTGTCACACAACAAAATATACTTGCAACGTCGGCCTTTAATGATGGTTAATTATTTCGTAAACGTGCATAAAAAGAGTGGTGACATTTTTGTAATATTTTGAAGAGTTTTAATTGGTTATTTAAATAGTCAACGTTATAAAAAAGGTGTAAGTAACCGACGTTATATAAATGTGGTGGCCTTTTTGTAATATTTTTCAAGAGTTTTAATGTCAGTTATTTAAATAACTAAAGTTAAAAAGAAGGTAGTGTTATTTTTGCAATATTTTTTAATATGTTTAACATGGATTATTAAATAACCGATATGAAAAAGAAGGTGGTGGCATTTGTGTAATGTATTAGAATAGAAGGAGATGGCATTTTTCTAATATTTTTGAAGGGTTTTACATTGATTATTAAAATAAGAAAAGAAGGTGGTAGCATTTTTGTAATTAATATTTTTTAATAGAAGGCATTCATAAAAGAAGTCTTGTATTTTCTCTGTTTCACCTCTTATTTTCATAAAGTCACCATTGTGCCCTCGGTTCATTCTACTTGAACCTTCATCATCCCCTAATCACCAATGTCCCCTTAAAGCTTTCCAAGTGTCTCAACCACTTTTTGTCATCGCTGCCACCATTGCATCTTTATTGTATGTTTTCATTTTTTTCAATCTATTCGATCAAGCTATTGCTTGATGATTGTAACACCTTCCTTAGTGTGCTTTACTTTATATTAGAGACCAATTATGAACAACTTAATGGCCATCAAATGCTTTAGCTAATCAAGTGAATTGTAAAACTTTGGTCTGAGTTACTGTTCACTTGGTAAATCCTGAAATTTTGACCAACTTTAAAAATTCATAGCTTATTGTAAAAACTCCAAATTGAGTGGTTCAAGTCTCTAAATGAAGCTCATGGAGTCCTCTGCAGGGGAAAATATCTCTTTAACCAATTTCTTGACCAATTAATCAGTTTATTGCGTGAATAAACATTGTTCATTAGATCATTTTTCTATTTTCCTTATTTTTCTCTCATCCAAATTCAATAAACTTTTTGCCTACAAATCCAAATTCAATAAACTTCAACTCATTTTAAAGCTTAATTTGGACTTCATTTACTATTTTTTAAAGTTGTTTAAACTTGGGATCTCTAATAAGGGCTTTAGACCCTTTAGCAACTTCATATACTAGTAAATTCTCTTCTTTCATGTTCATGACTAATTCTCTTAATTATCTTGAGAAGCCTGGTCAGTTTACAGAGATATAGGGGGAGAGTGCTCCTCTATTTTTTTCCGGTAAGGGGGAATTAGACTTCTCATTGTAAAGATTTAAAGAGGTTGGAATTTCATGATAGTGGATTTGCAAATCTCATAGGTGTTTTGAAGACAGGTGATTGAGCATTATTTGTACTACATTTGTGCTTGACTTTCCAAAGTTTTTAATTCAATTTTAGCCCTTCATGACCCTTCTTGTGCTTAATTAGAATTTAGAGTTGTTGATCTTGATTAGCGTGATTTTGGGTGCATCTGCCATGAATAATGATATAATTGTGCTTAATTTCTATCATGAGCAAGTGATACTTCAAATATTTTCTATTTCATTCTACGCTAAATGCCGCCACGAGTCCGCTATCTTCATTGATTGTTGAGGCACTAGGTTAGTGCACTCGGTGAATCATAGCACCATCCGCACCCACTTTGCTTTACCCATTGCCAAACGTGATCATTACGTTCAGTTCATGAGCCAGTTCCCTAAGGACGCTATTGCTGAGACTTTATGCCTTCCTGGGATGGGTTGGCATACCCCTCGTAGGTCTGAGATGTATATTCACCATTCTAAGTGTCGTCCTGAGATGAAACCCTTTATCCACCTAGTCTGCAGTAACATCCTCCCGACCAGCCACCTAGCGAACCTCACGAAGAAGCAGGCCCTCTGCATATACATGTTGATGTAGGGGATCGGCTTCGACATCTCCACCCTCATATACTCTAACCTTTATGATGCCGTCCTTACTTCCAAAACCACGAAGGCCATCATCTTTCTGCATCTCATTTCCGATATGTTCGCTGAGGTGGATATTCCTGAGTACCATCCATTTTGCCCTGCCCCTGCTTTCATATATGAGAGGTTTTACCGAGCTGCCGCGCCTCAGCCTGAGCCGTACATTGACATTGACGATCTGCTGGCTGAGGATAAGGATGCTCTAGCACCCCAAGTGCCAGACGTTCACCCAGCACCTCCTATCCCTGTTAAACTAAAGAGCTTGGCTACTGATTTCTAGCAGTTCAGAGTCTCTATGCTTCAGCAGTTCGAGAGGGAGCGGAGGTATCATAGGAGGATGGATGCCTTGCTTGCATTTCCAACTGTCTCCAGAGGAGGATGTGTTAGAACATGATTTGACCAAGAGGGGGGTGAATTGGTCTTATAAAAATTTTGCAGTTATAAAACACAGAGATAAGAGCAAAGTCACCGAGAGTGATGAAGGAAGATGAACACAAAGATTTATCCTGGTTCGGTCTCCTTGACCTACGTCCAGTCCTCAGGGCACCCCCGAGATTTCCAAATCCACTATAGGAAATCAAACAGACTTTGCAAGCCTTTACAATCTGGGATTCACTCCCCCTTTCTCTTTTCACTATAACAGAGTGTAGCACCCTCTGTTTTCTAACACACTTTCAGCCCGATATACTCAAGACCCTGTTCTTGAGTTTCTCACAAGTTTACAATATGTTTTAGCCTCAGATAACTCTCTAGAAAGAGTGGATGGCAGATAATGAAGCACAGAGAGAATTAATGAAAGAATACAGAGAATGAGTTAAATGCTATTCTTAAAGCTCAGTATATTCGTCTCTTTTTTTTGTAATGAATGCTTCTCCTTTTATAGCTGAGAGTTGCTTAAATGTCCGTTAGACTGTATTTAGTGTCCGTTACTCTCATCAATGACCAAGGGTTTCTGTATTAATGGCACTTAATGCTTTTAAGTCAGTTGAGGTTGAAGGTTCCAGACGAACGTTAATAACTCCGAGCCTCAGACCATGCTTTGCTTCTTTCCTCATTGATTATTTTGAACCTGTGCATTTATGAAGGTAGCCATAATTCAAAATGTTGTTACACTAATAAGGAAAGTAGGTGAGTAGGGTAGATTGAGTGTGTCAGACATAAAGCTGTCAGGAAGAGAGAGAGAGCTGGTACTCGAGTGAAAGATTTTAATACTCAAGTGTTGCTCAGAAAATTTCAAGGTAAAGTTCAATGTTGTGATGTAATACTCGAGTGTTAAGTGAGAGTGTTATGAAAAGAGTCAAATACTCGAGTGGTAAATCTCAGTGCTTGAGTGTTAACAATACTTTCTGGAAATACTCGAGTGTTTTGTGCAAGTGATGAAAAATAATTTTGACAGATGATAATACTCGAGTGCTGAAATCATGATACTCGAGTGTTGCTGATGAATGCTTTGTCGTGAGGGCATAAACAAATAAAACTAAGCTAGAATGCAATATAATGGCACTAACCTAGGTCGATCTCTACGTGGAACCTATTTTGAATTACTAATAATCAAGCACAAATAACAAATTAACCAAGAAGTATCAATTGTTGTTGTTTTTTTTACTTTTAAAATGAATTAAAAGGATGTATTTAAATTCTTATAAAATGAATGTCCTAGGTGATTGAATCCACTAACCTTCCTCGCCCAATTTCAATATTGAGTTCTCTTTTTAACTAAGCACAAGGACTAGTAAGGACCATTACTTATCAATATTCCTTAACTTTTTAAAATAATCTAAACCTAGACTCAATTAATCAATTAAGAATATCTTCAGTGCTTAGCTTGTGCTAGATCTATAAAAGATCCTCTTTACCTCCAATTAATTCCTAGAAACCTAGAAAATCAATTGATTTCAAGAGAATAAAGGAAAGCAATTGAATAACAAAAGTAGTGCTATAGTTCAATCACAATCCAAAGTACCAATCTAACACAAGTATCACAATCCGGATTACATCAACCGATCATAATCATCTTCCATATATATAAATCATAAACTCTAGCCACCTAGAATTATAATCTACACATATAAAGATTGGAAAGTGAAATTAAAATTAAAGAACTCCCTTAATTGCTCAAGAACTCTAGTTAGCTTCTTCATCACCGTCGGACAACAAAATTAGCTGCTCATGGTTGGGAAATCAATTCCCATTAAATCTGGAATTTTGTGGCTGGTAGTGTTCTTCACGAACGGCTGGAGAATGAATGAAACTCCCATGTGTGAATGTGGTTGCGTGCTTGTTTGTGCTTGGAGTTGGAGATGAATGAAAATGAATGATGAATGGCAGGCTGGCTCCCCCTTTCATAAGCTGACCGTGTATATATAGAATAAAAATGGGATGAATGATTTAATTATATTGTGTGTGTGTGGGCGGCAGCTTATGGGTATCTTCTCTTCTTGGTACTGTCAGGGATAAATAAAAATAAGGGATGGGAGGTGGCTTTAGGGAAAGAATGAATGGTTGAGCTGTCCAAAGGAAAATGAATGGATGTCCCTCGTGTATGTTGTCCGAGTATGTGGATGAATGATTTGGGGAGTGGTGCTGTAATGATGCTTAATCTTTAATCTTCGAGGTGTGTGCTATCCTTCAATCCTCCAGCGCCTCCTCTCATTGATGACTGAATGCATGTGTGCTGTAAGAATGGGTGAAGTTGGAGCTGTCGGCACTTTTTCAAGACAATGAGTGCAATAAAATAATG
>JANTPZ010140298.1:0-13109 GCA_025593235.1 Vachellia pachyceras | reverse complement strand
TACGAAAGTAAAAACGTAATGGACTTACCACTCGCCCCTTGCTTCTTCGACCTCCACAAAAAGGCTATGCCTAGAATGACCCCATGTATCTCACCATCAATATAATATTGCAGTGATTGAACATGTAAGCTTGCATGTTTAGTTTCATAGGAATCATCTATCACTTTATCTTCTCTTGGAAGTTAGTGAAATTAAAAAGTATCATACATCATAAAGTTAAAGAAGAAAGTGAAATAAGAGAAAATAGATGTCATACAAAATTGAACGTGGAAAAATCTTCAATGCGAGGGACAAAAATCCCACATGCAACAAGAGATAAAGGGGGAGCATATATATATGTATCTATATGTGTGTGTCTATATAGAGAGAGAGAGAGAGAGAGCTTAGGTTGAGCAAGTCGCCCATTAACTGGTTATATATACCTGGTCAAAATGAGCCAGCTCGGCCTTGCTCAATAAAGGGACAACACAAGTGGGCTAAAAATGGGTAGGCCAGATTAATCATCCAAGCGTGTTGCGAGCACATATTAAATACTTCCACGGGGCCCATTGAATCCTGTAATCCAGAGAGAGAGAGAGAGAGAGAGAGAGGAGGTATTTTAACTTAAAGATTCTATTTATAAGTCGCTTTGTTAACTTTTTATATAAATGTAAAACTATAACACCTCCTATTTTACTCTTATATACTTGTATTAGATCACTTTTGAATCACTCTTGGGCCTTAGATATAAAAAGTTGTCAAAAATTGTGAATTTGGATTTTCAAAAACGTAGAAAAACATTATTACTGTTCACAAGGCATTTTTCCATATTTCTGGCTTAACTTTGAAAAATCATAATTAATTCTAGAAAAATCAAAATAGAGTAGTTATAATTTCTAAATTTAGCTTATTAAGTGATATATAAGGGAAAAATATTCATTGGCCAAAAAACTTACCCATTGGAATCAGTTTATTCCGAAACCGTTTACTGTTCCAATGGTCATTTCTAGTTTTTCTCTTAAATTTTGGAAAATCATATCTCTCAAAATACACATCTAAATTTCGTAAACTTTATATTATTTTAAAGCTTAGGATGTGTAGTTTCTTTCTGGAAAGTTTCAGCTCATTTGGAGCTCTTTTTCTATTTTTAATTCCCACGTGAAACAGACTCGTTTTTCAGGGCCTTTGGAACCCTCTAACCTTGAAAACCAATTTTTCTTAAAATTTACCAAAACCTCTTTTTTGTCCATTAACCCACCTCTAACATGCATGATTATCCCCTTACCATTCCTTGTTAGTTTTAGCCTATTTTCATGCATGCATCATCACATATTCATATGGTACTTCTTGTAGAGGTTTAGGGTTACAATCTTAGCAACAACATCAAGAGAGTTAGCAACTTAAATATTTACACAAAACCAAGCAAGCAAGATCAACTTCTTCATGCATCAATAATCTTTTCCTTACCCTTGCTTGAGCTTGCACCTACATGGTTAGTTGGGGGGATGAGATTTGGGAATCTCAATAGCAAAACTACATAATCAAAACATTGTGAATGTGCATACATAACTTTGATGCATGTGTATGATTATATAAACATGTGACACATCAAACTACACTTTATCAAGCATATGGCCATAGCATAAAAGTCACATTTCATACACAAACCATGCACTTTAATCATCATAAAAGTTCATGTAACATTCATAACTCATTTTCATAAACATAAGAGGAGATTAGTAGTCTTACTACCTTTAGCTTTGCTTTCCTTTTTACTTAAACTTCAAAGTCCTCTTGGATCCCTCCAATTGTGCTCTTGGAGGTCTCAAATCCTTAAAGATCATGGTATAATATCCATGTAAATACTCAACTATCACGATGCAACAAAGCTTTGCAAAAACGCAATAAACTCCCCTTTAATTTTTCAAGAACCCTACAAGTTCCAAAACTTGGTTTTATGGTCCCTAATGCTTCTCAAATCCCTTTCCTATTTTTACCCTACACAAAACTTCATTTTAAAGCCATTGGAAGCATTAGAATCATCAAAATCGCACTCCCTCTAATTTTTACAGATTTTTTAAAAAACAGAACAAAAGGGAGGGTTTGGATTTTTCAACTCTTCTCATGTATTCTTGCCTTTTCCTTCTTCCAAATCATGATCCAAGCTTCATAAAAATCAAACACACATTTCCTCCTCAAGACCTCAAATGGACAGCACCTCCCCATATACTTAGGGTTTCCAACAACAACACCCAACAACAACAAAAACAACAACTTTCATTAAACTACTCTTGACAACTTAAAGAGAAGCTTGCAACCTTTAATACCTCTTAAAACCTTTCATTTTCCATTTTCCATCCTTGAAACCCTAGCCTCTCATCTTCAAAAAGAGAGACTCATTCAAGGAATCAAACCATTAGAAAAGGTGAAAGAGGTTGCAAGACACAAGAAAGATGTTGGTTTGGGTGGTTGTAAGCTTTTACCTTGAGTGTGCGCTCTTCTTCCTTCTCTTCTTGCTTGAAGATGGCATCTTTTGGGAGCTTGGGAGAGGAGAGAAAAGTTCAGACCATGAGAGAGGGAGAGAGTGGACGAAATTTGAGAGCAAAATGGAGAATTTTGCTAATTAAAAAGGCTTCTTGAAAAAGGAGTGGATGAGATTAAAACTTGGAGACCAAGTTGTAGTTTGTGTGATTGTTATGGTGCCACTTTTCCTCTCTTTATTTCCTTAGGGAAAAGTGATTTCTGCCTTCTTTTATCAGCATGGTTGGGCTGACTGGCTCCCTCGCTCTCCGGTTACTTGATCCGGTGGCACACATTTTCCGTAAAGTAACCTTTATCTGGGTAACTACCTTTTTACTTTTTCGGAGACTTTCTCTCTCATGTGGCACCATTACCTAGGCCTCCTTGCCTAGGTGCCATCATGCCTTAGCCCAAAGCATCCCCGGGTTTTCTTCGTAACTTGTCAGGATTCCTTGATTTGCGTGCAACACCGTAAAACGGGCTTCCGGCGACCAATTTGACTCAAAGACATGGAAAAATTCTTTTTTTCCCCTGATTCTCCATCTCTTTTCCATTCCTCAAAATTCTTCCCAGATTTTCCGTAATTAATTTTCTAAGAAAATACTTTTTTCGGGCTTTCGGGCATTGTTGTTCTCCGTACTTTGAAACTGTCCGCACCGGATACCAGGTAATGATTTTATTAAATACTTTATGACCCAACTAAACCTTTCTCTATTCGGGTCTCTAGCATTTTAGTACTCTTGCTTCCTCGAATAATTATTTCTCTGTCTTTCAATCCTCTAAAAACCCTTAATTACAAAAATGCCATTGCATTTTATACTTCGTCCATAATTACGAAAATGCCATCACTTTTTCTACTCTTTCTTAATTCCAAACTTACCCTTGGTTGACTTTGACATTTTTGGTCAACTTGACAATTCTAGTCAACTTTGACTTTTTGTTGACTTTTGACCAAATTACCAAAATGTCCTTATTATTTGATGACACTTTGTGCCCTAGGCCTTTTTAATAAAAAGGACCATTTTACCCTTGTCATTTAGGCCAAATGACCATTTTGCCCCTTAGTCATTTTTACTTAGAATTCTTAAGACTAGGGACTTAGTCAATTATGATCATTCTTGTCTATAGGCATTTTCTTATCTATGGGCCTTAAATCATCTTGTAATTTATCGATTTGACCTTTATTTCCGTTTACGAAATTTGGGATATTACATTAGACTTACCATTATTTGCCATGTTGAAGTTTTCTTTGAAGCCATCCTATTTGATATGTAGAATGTGTGTTGAAAGAGTGTGATTGGATTCTTGTATATATAGTTGATGTTAAGGTAATGTAAACCTATGGTGTAATTTTGAGTAAAGAAAAAGTGGTTTTAAAAAAGAGAGAAACTGTGTGCTGGATTTCATCAATAATGTGTGCTGAGTTGTTCGTTTTATTAAAATCTGTAGATAAAATTTTATCATTTTATATAATGTGTTGTTTGTTGGAATATGTGGGTAAAATATTAATTCTATTTTTACTTAAATTGAAAATTGCACTATCAAAACCAGAGAAAAGAGAGGACTTATAGTTATTTTTTTTGGACCATACTTAGATCAATTTTGTATTCAATATATCAAGTTATACACATGGCCATGTACCCTATTTTTGAAATATCATTTAACTACAAATTGACAAGTAAAAGATAGGATACATGACCATGTATGATTGGAAAACTTGACATAATGAAAATAACGAACTTGACTTAGGTCACTTTTGGTACCATGGAATTTGGAGGCATGGATATGGAAATGGAATTGATTTCCATATCCATGCATGTTTGGTACCATGGAATTGGCTTCCAAGCCAATTCCACCAAAACCATGGATTTACAATTCCATCTCAAAAGCTTGGATTTGTAAATCCATGGAGATAATTCTATCTAAAAAAATTTTTAAATTTTTTTAATTTGATTTAGGTAGTTTTAAAAGTTAAAAAAATATTTTTTAATTTAGAAGAGCTTTTAGGTCTTTTCATCTAAAAATCATACCTCATTTCCATGACATACCAAACATACTTTTAAACCTCATTTTCATTTCCATTTCCACATCCACATCCATATCCATTTCCATATCCATATCCATCGAAATGAATTCTGCGTACCAAACGAGGAATGTTTCTTGAATTTGTTTTTGGTGGTAATGGATTGATTGTCAAATTCGTTCCATATATACATATTAATTTGAGAAATTACTTAACTACAATAATCATCATATAATGAATTTGTCCTTTCTTGTATAAACTGCAAGAAACAAACATCAACTTGTAAATAATTTCCAAAAAATTAATTATTTATTTAATATGATTGTGCTTTAAATAATCTTATTTTACAGCAAACATATTAGTACAAGGGAAAAGCGAAATTAAATATATTCAAAATTTTCCCAAAAAAAATATAGTCAAAATAATATCAATTTATGAAAGAAGAATTAATTATTACTGGTTTTCTACAATCAATGATCAAAGTACTTGAGCATTTTAGGAAATAAAGTAAATACTTTTTTATATTAGATATTGCCTTCTTGGACTCTTGATCCATTAGCTATAGTGATCTGTTTAAAGCTTTTAAACAAAAGATAGATTAAAATAAAATAACATATTTGGGTGGAAAATACTTCGGTCAAGTTTCTTATTCATTACGTTCTTCAATCAGATATTTTTACATGGGTTTATACTTAAATGATAATATTTTGAAATAAGATGCATAGTTGTATGTGATGGGAGAACTTGCTATAATGGATATATCCTCAAGGCACTTGATGAAATAATTGTTCACTTGAAATACATATATTTATAATTTTAATAACTACGCCATACTATTTGTAGATAGTATGTTAAGAAACTTATATGAGAATTAAGTTATATAATTTATTTGGATTTGATGGTTTTATGCATATAATTCCCCGTGTTATTTGATTTTTATATTTTCTTAAGCAAAATAATGTGGTACTAGATTACACTTGATTTAGCCAACTGTCCAATATTATACTCAAATTATACCAGCATGTGTACATGACTTTAATTCCCAAACCAAAGCACATTCACATGACTAACTCATACATTTCAGGTTCTTCTGTATACTATGGGACCGTATGTACATAACATTTCATATATTCATTAGGTCAAGTTTCCAATGACACATATCCATGCGTCTCATTTTTTTTTATTTGGCTTTATAATTAAATGATAACATTTTAACAATAGGACCTATGACCAAATGTAATTAGAGGATTTGACATTATGGATATAAGGAATTTCATTTAAATATTTTCCATATGTGTGTTGTTAAAAATAGAGTATTCACTCTCTCTCTCTCTCTCTCTATATATATATATCTGTCTGGTTTTCTTTTTTTAATTTCCACGTTTTTACTTGCGTTCTATATGCTCTGAGGTATATATATATATAGTAGAAGAAAATCGAGTATATCCACAATTAAAGAAAAATTTGATCTTTTTATTTTAAACTGCCTAGCCAAAGCTTGCGTGCATTAAGTATATTACTATCGCTCTGTACAATTGTCAAATGCAGATAATAGATCAAGATCTATTTTAAATTCAACTTCCATAACCTGTTTCATTCTATCCTATAACACAAGAAAAACATACTTGGAAAAAAAAAAACACATAAGAAAAACATAGAAATATGTGTTACCATAAAAGTCACTTCTTTTGCTTTTGCATTTTCAAAAGGGATGCTTAAATACTGCTATTGATATGTACTGTATAATTTAAGTAATCTATAATGGATTTAAAACATCGCATATGGTCTTTGGTTCTCTTCGTCGACATTATTGATCCCACCCTGTATCTACTTCTTATATTGAGTTTTTGAAAAATATTGGCAAATGGCAAGTTATTGGGTGTTTCTGATCACCTTCATGGCCCTTTCTTCCTCTTCAAGGATAGTGAGCGAAACCACATTCGAGGAAAAGTTCAGCCTTCTTTTAGAACTCCTCCTTCAGCTACATCTACACCACCAATGTAAAATATCATTCTATACATAAACTTATCATCACTAATGTGAGTTTTGCACATGATATTTTGTCGATTAGGTACAAGGGAGTGTCAATAAGTAAAGATAAAGTAATGTTAGACTCACCTTTGGAATTTGTTGATTTGATCAAAAGGTAGTGCCATTATTTGCCATGTTGAAGTTTTCTTTGAAGCCATCCTATGAGCACTTCTATTATGCTTTTGTAACTAATTTGTTGATATGTAGAATGTGGGTTGAAACAGTGTGATTGGATTCTTGTATATGTAGTTGATATTAAGGTAACATAAACCTGGGGTGTGGTTTTGAGTAAAGAGAAGGCGGTTTTAAAAAGAGAGAAACTGAAGGCTGTATTTCATCAATAATGTGTGCTAAGTTGTTGGTTTTATAGAATCTGTGGGTAAAATTTTATCATTTTCTATAATAAGTGTTGTTTGTTGGAATAAGTAGGTAAAATATTAATTTTACTTTTACTTAAATTGAAAATTGCACTATCAAAACCAGAGAAAAGAGAGGCATGATTGGACCATATTTATATCAATTTTGTATTCAATATATCAAGTTATACGGATGACCATGTACCCTATTTTTGAAATATCATTTAACTATAAATTCACAAGAAAAAGATAGGATACATGAGCATATATGTCACCCCCTGAAAATTAGAGGTGACCGGCACGGACTATGAGAAATTCTCACACTTCATAAGCCTATGATCGAAAACATATACTATTCACCAAAATGTTAAGTAAAATAATATACATTTTCGTTTTCCAATATTTTGGCACGACATATATCACGTGTTACTAAAATTACGATTCTTGTAGAAATGTCGATAGAGTCTCCTCTATAGGATAGACTTCCCGAAAGTTCTACAATAACCTGAAAAGTTAAGCAATATTTGGAGCAACGCTCCGCCAGCGTATTTACATATTTTCAAAATATAGAGAAGCCCTGGATGCTACCTATAACCTACGTGGAGCATCTAACTTCAAAATTACATAAACAAAGGTTTATTTATATATATACCAAGCAACAGCTATCAAAATAGGTCAGCGATCTGAACAGCAACAACGATGCTCTTCACTGCTCAACCATCATTATAGGGTCAACTGGCCTGTCTGAAGCCAAAAGTAAACTTCCTGTGAATAACATCCCATTTATACATAACGAAACGAAAGAAACTAGCCTCATGTATTTAACTTCGATAAATAACATAATAAAAATTTTCAATTTCTGAAGAATATAATCAAAGCATGATTGGAGATACGTAATAGATCGTTCATCAGCAAATTTCAAATATATGGTAAAATAACTGGTTTGCCTAAATCATTTTCGAAAAAATGCATTTCAAGTCTCTTTGTTTTTCTGTAGGACTTCAATAAAACGGAATATCAGGCGTGCACACACAGTCCACGAGGGTAACAATCAGGCAAAGCTCGGGGCAACGAAAACAGGCGTGAACACACAGTTCACGAGGGTAAGTAACCAACAGGCGCGGCGTGAGGCCAGAAATAACAGGCGTAGGGATAACCCCACGAATATCAAGCGTGAGTCAATGCCCATGAATATCAAGCGACCTCGAGATTAACCATGGTGCACCAAGGACTAACAGTACTGCTGTTAGTAATCAACGTTCTGTATTCAGTCCTCCCAAAACCATTTTCAAGCATGCGTGGGATCAATTTCCAAACCATCATTAATGATAAAACTATTTTGGAATATTTCATAACAAGGATCCCAGCATGAAAATTTGAAAGTAATATCTCAAATATTTTCACGCATTCATGGAGTACGTATCATTTGAACATATTTTCTTTTCACTATCTCTATACATAAAATTACAGTGATAAAACATTTTAAATAAATACTATAACACTTCAACTTTCGCAATAATCAATATCTCAAAATTTTCTTTTCCGTACCATAAATAACTATCCAATGTAAACAGAAATTGGAGAGAATAAATAGCCTTAAATAAAACCCATAACACTTGCTCTTTGCAATGTCAATGAGAAGATTAAATATATGAAATAGAGTAAAACGAACTTTATAAAAGTTATAATGGGACGCTATTCACTCACCTTCAAAAGTCTCAACGTATAATTTCTCTATTCTGTAGCTTCCAACTTGTCTTCTTCTTCCACTCCTAACAATAATACATAAACATATTTTTTTAAGCCAACAATACATTTCTAACACGCAGAAAATTCCAGCTTCTTTCATCAATATTTAAAAATTCATAACTTAATCTACAAAACTTCAAATGCAGTGGTTCAAAGCTCTATTTAAAGCTCTTTTCATCCTCTATACATAACAAATAATAATCAATATCATAGTTTTACCACGAAATTTCTACTGCACCATCAGAATTTTCAGTTTTTCTGCACCACATTGCAAAATTCATAACTTCCAATATACTTATCCAATCAACATGTTCTATGACTTATTTTAAAGCTTGACATGAGTACTATTTGCTTACCAAATTTCATGTCCAACAAAGACCATTTGACTAATTAAAAATGTTACCCAAAGTCACCGAGTCCACAATAAGTTCCAGCATCAATCTTTAAACCTCAATGACAATCTTTTTTTAACCCACCATAATTTCCATACTTCATCACCAATTTCATGATAATTGAAACTTACTTTCAGAGATCAAAATGGCCTAGCAGAAGCACATGTACGAATACACCCAATATTAATGTCACATTCCTTGATTCCTTTGCTTGCATATCCAGGGAACAATACACACAAATATATATATTTTTTGGACCCTTTGCATTTTTTCCACGAAGAAGCTAAACACAGAAGAGTATTATTCATACCACCAATACCCCCACACCATCTGACCGTAAATTGCAGGAGGGTGAAAATTACTGTTCACGTGAACAGTCTGTGACTACACTTTGGAAAATCCACAAGAATTTCACATTTAACGCTCTATATAATATAAGAAAGATATAATCTTGCTTATATCTTAATTTATTCGGTCAAAACTATCCTTTTCCAAATCCTATCTCAACCTTTGAAATCCCAAAATTGTTGAAATAGAAAAATATGAGAATATATGAGTATTCAGGAGACTCACCTGAACCTGAATCTGTGCTTATCTTGGCGAAAAAAGTTCTCGGATGGAAATCAAGCTGTCGCACGAAATCGCTCTGTCTCTCTCTCTCTCGGTAGCATCTGGAACAGAGCAGGAAGAAAGATGAATAGTGTAGAAGCTGCTGACCCAATAAATTAAAAGTGTGGGAGGAAATGACACATTTACCCTTCTATCTTTTTTTTTTTACTCCTCTGTTTTTTGCCCTCCCTATTACAATATATGATTGAAAAACTTGACATAATGAATATAACGAATTTGACTTAATGTTCCTTGAATATTTTTTTGTGGTAATGGATTGATTGTCAAATTCGTTCCATATATACATATATAAATTGAGAAATTACATAATTACAGTAATCATTATAATGAATTTGTCCTTTGTTGTATAAACTGCAAGAAACAATACATCAACTTGTAAACAATTTCCAAAAAGATTAATTAATTATTTAATATGATTGTGCTTAAAATAATCTTATTTTACAGCAAACATACTAGTACGAGGGAAATGTAAAATTAAATATATATTCAAAATTTTCCCAAAAAAATATAGTCAAAATAATATCAATTTATGAAAGAAGAATTAATTATTACTGGTTTTCTACACTCAATGATCAAAGTACTTGAGCATTTTTGGAAATAAAATAAATACTTTTTTATATTAGGTATTGCCTTCTTAGACTCTTGATCCTGTAGAAGTTTGCTATAGTGATCTGTTTAAAGCTTGTAAACAAAAGATAGATTAAAATAAAATAACATATTTGGGTGGAAAATACTTCTGTCAAGTTTCTTATTCATTGGCTCCATTTGTTTTGCCCGTTTGCACAACGGGTGCGCTTACCGAGACACTTTTCCTCTCACATAAACTGCTTTGGAATCTGTATCCGTTTTCCCAACGGGCTATCCATACGGAGTAATTACATTCTCCAATCAGATATTTTTACATGGGTTTATGCTTAAATGGTAATATTTTGAAATAAGATACATAGCCTTATATGATGGGAGAACTTGCTGTAATGAATATATCCTTATGGCACTTGATGAAATAATTGTTCACTTGAAATATATATATTTATAATTTTGAAAAAATCGAGTATATCCACAATTGAAAAAATTTGATCGTTTTATTTTAAGTTGTCTAGCCAAAGCTTACGTGCATTAAATCCCATCATCTTCATATTACTAGCTCTTCAAAACTGTCAAATGCAGATAACAGATCAAGATCTATTTTAAATTCAACTTCCATAACCTGTTTCATTCTATCTTTTAACACATAAGAAAAACATAGAACTATGCATCGCCATATAAAAGTCACTTCTTTTGCTTTTGCATTTTCAACAAGGACACTTACATACTGCTATTGATATGCACCATATAATTTAAGTACTCTATAATGGATTTAAAACATCGCATATGGTCTATGGTTCTCTCCCTCTACATTATTGATCCCACCCCGCATCCACTTCTTATATTGAGCTTTTGAAAATATTGGCAAATGGTAATTTATTGGGTGTTTCTGATCTCCTTCATGGCCCTTTCTTCCTCTTCAAGAATAGTGAGCGAAACAACATTCGAGGAAAAGTTCAGCCTTCTTTTAGAACTCCTTCTTCAGCAACATCTACATCACCCAATTAAAATATCATTCTATACATAAACTTATCATCACTAATGTGAGTCTTGCACATGATGTTTTCTCTATTAGGTACAAGAGAGTGCCAATAAGTAAAGATAAAGTAATGTTAGACTCACCTTTGGTATTTTGTTGATTTGATCAAAAGGTAGCGCCATTATTTGCCATGTTGAAATTTTCTTTGAAGCCATCCTATGAGCATATCTATTATGGTTTTGTAACTAATTTGTTGAGATGTAGAATGTGTGTTAAAACGGTGTGATTGAATTCTTGTATATATAGTTAATGGTAAGGTAACGTAAACCTTGGGTGTAGTTTTGAGTAAAGCAAAGGTGGTTTTAAAATGAGAGGATTCGTGGGTTATATTTCATCAATAATGTATGCTGAGCTATTGTTTTTATGAAATCTGTGGGTAAAATTTTATCATTTTCTATAAGAAGTGTTTTTTGTTGGAATCCATGGGTAAAATATTAATTCTATTTTACTTAAATTGAAAGTTGCACTATCAAAACAAGGGAAAAGAGAGGACTAATAGTTAATTTTTTTGGACCAAACTTAAGATAAATTTTGTATTCATTATTTCAAGTTATTCACATGGTCATGTGTCTTTTTTTGAAATATCATTTAACTATAAATTCACAAGAAAAACATAGGATACATGATCATGTATGATTGAAAAACTTGACATAATGGATATAAGGAACTTGATCTAATGTTCCTTGAATTTGTTTTTGGTGGTAAGGGATTGATTGTTAATTCGTTCCTTATATACATATATAATAAGAGAACTTACTTAATTGCAATAATAATCATAATGAATTTTTCCTTTGTTATATAAACAGTAAGAAACAAGCATCAGCTTGTAAATAATTTCAAAAAAATTAATTAATTATTTAATATGATTGTACTTAAAATAATCTTATTTTACAGCAAACATATTAGTACAAGAGAAATGCGAAATTAAATATATCCCAAATTTTCCCAAAAAAATATAGTCAAAATAATATCAATTTATGAAAGAAGAATTAATTATTACTGATTTTGTACAGACAATGATCAATGTACTTGAGCATTTTAGTAAATAAAATAAATACTTTTTTATATTAGATATTGCCTTCTTGGACTCTTGATCATGTAGAAGTTTGCTACAGTGATATGTTTAATGCTTGTTGTGACACCTCCTATTTTCTCCCTAATTTCTTATTTATGATCACATAGGAATCACTTTTGGTCTTTGGATATCAACGTTTGACCCAAAATGGTGAATTAAATTTTTCAAAAACGGAAAAGACGCTGGTACTGTTCATGCATCTTTTTCCAGATTTCTGGCCCAACTTTGAAAAATCATAATTAATTCTAGAAAATTCGAAAATGAGTGATTCTAATTCCTAAATTTTTCTTATTAAGTTAACTATAGGGGAAAAATACTCATTGGTTCCAATTATTGCCCATTTTATACAGTTTATTCTAAAACCACAGACTGTCCAAAATGGTTCACTCCAGTTTTCCAGATTTCACCTCAATCTTTGGAACATCATATCTCTCAAAATACACATCCAAATTTCGAAAACTTTATATCATTTTAAAGCTTATGATGTGTAGTTCCTTACTAGAAAATTTCAGCCCATTTGGAACTAGTTTGCTATTTTTCCTTGCCATGTGAAACAAACTCGTTTTTCTGGGCCTTTGGAACCCCTTAACTTTGAAAACCAATTTTTGTTAAAATTCACCAAAACCTCTTTCTGGTTCCTTAACACTTCTTAAACATGCATGACTATCCTCTTACCATTCCTTGTTGGTTTTAGTCCATTTTTAGGCATGCATCATCACACATTCACATG
>JANTPZ010140296.1:0-30249 GCA_025593235.1 Vachellia pachyceras | reverse complement strand
TGATATTTTGGTCAACTGGTTGACTTTTGACTTTGACTTTTCCTTTGTCAAATGACCAAAATGCCCTTCAACTTTCTCATAATTACCATTTTGCCCTTACCTTCTCTACTTTTTCCAAAATTACTATTTTGCCCTTACCTTTGATACTGAAAGACCTTTATGCCCTTGGTCTTTTATTAAATGACATATGGGTCCCTTCCTATAAGGTTTCCCATCCTCATTTTGCTTCTAGGGCAAATATACTTAATTTTGGAATTCACACGGAACTCCGTGCCTGAATTTTCGGCCCTTAATCTTTCTTTCTTTTTGAGCCATCTACTTCTCATCTCTAATTCATCATCTTAATCCTCATATTAGCCTTTATTTCATTTAGTATGAAATTATGGATATTACACTTTACAATGGGAACACACTCCCCCCAAACTTTTCACTATAACAGAGTGTGTCACACTCTGTTTTCTAGCTCAAACTTGGCACAGATGACACAAGGTCCCAACCATATGTTTCTCTCAGATTTACAAGTAAGTCTGGCTCAAAGAACTCTCTATAAAGGGTTGATAGAAATTACTGAAGCTCATAAGGTTGCAATGAATGAGTTACAGAGAATGTATTAAATGTCGCAGAGTGTTATCAGTGTTCATCTCTCTCATTTCTCTGTAATGAATGCTTGGTCTTTTTATAGTTAAGAAGTAATAAAGTGTCCATTAGACTCCATTAATAGCCATTACTCTCAACACCAAACTTCTGCATTGCCATTAATAAACCATTTAATGCTTCTCAGATGAGCGATGGCAAATGTTGTGGATGAACGTTAGAACGCTCCGTATCTCAAACTACGTCTGTGCTTCATTCCTTATTCAATAGCCTAAGCTTCTGCATCTATGAGAGCAGTTAGTATTCAAAATGTCGTTACACAGAAAAGAAAAGTAGGTGCAGAGTGTAGATGAAGTATGTCAGAGATAAAGTGGTCAAAGAAAGCAGTGCTCAAGCATAATGACATGGTGCTCGAGTATTGCTTAACATTTTTCAAAGAAAAGCTCAATTCTATGACACAATACTCAAGTATCATATGAAAGTGATTGAAAAATAACTGAATACTTGAGTGTTAAATCATAGTGCTTGAGTACTAACAATGCTTCTTAAGATTGCTTGAGCATTCTGTGAAAGTATTGAAAGGAAATGTTTTTTAAAATTCTCAATGCTCGAGTGCTAAGTCAATGTGCTTGAGCATTTTGTGTGCTTGCATAGTGTGTTGGAGCATTTTCAAAAAGCATAAGTAAATAGCAGAATTTTGAACTCGATGCTCAAGCATTGAGGCTAGTGCTTGAGCATTAACAATACTTTCAGTCAATGCTTGCAGTATTTGCTCCCAGTGTTGTGAGAAAAACTTCAATACTCGAGCACTGTGAATTTGCTCGAGCATTGGCTATGCTGGAAGCCTTTGCTTGAGTATTGCTTGAAAATACTGAAGTAAAGACTCAATACTCGAGCATTACATTACCAATGCTCTAGCATTGGTTGTGATGTCAACCAATGCTTGAAGTACTGACTGATAATATTGTCAAAAACTATTAACACTTGAGCACTGTATCTTAGTGCTCGAGCATTGGCTATACTTTCAACCAATGCTTGAAGTGTTGACTGATGGCATTTTCAAAAATCCCAATACTCGAGCACTGTGTTCCTAGTGCTCGAGCATTAGCTGTGCTTTCAGCCAATACTTGGAGTACTGCATGACAGCTGTGCTTTCCCAGTGCTCAAGCATTAGCAATGCTTTCTGCCAATACTTGAAGTATTCACTGAGAGTATTGTTTAAAACTTAATTTTTAGAACTCGAAGCTCGAGCATTGACTTTCAGTGCTCGAGCATGGACAATACATCGTGCCAAAATTTGAAGTACACACTAAAAGCACTGTTATATCTTAAGTTTAAAGACCACAGTGTTGGAGTATTGAGCTCCAATGCTCGAGTATTGTTAATGCTTTTACTAAATCACTCGAGTATTTTTAAGAAGCATTGAAAATAATATTAAACTTAAAAAATCAGAGATATTTTCAATTGCATAAATCTTTACAAAACACTTATTTCTTATCATCAAAACAAGATATCAACACCTTTATTACAAACTACAAGTCCTAACTCATCAACTAGTAGTTCATAAAATAAATACAGATTAAAACCATTACTCCCCTTATAGCTCCAAGAACTCAAGCCTTTATCCATATCTAAGAGGAAGGAAGAGGTCTAGCCACTCATAACGGTCTGCATAGCATCAAGCATGGAAGAATCTAAGCTCCCCATTAGTGAATGACAGAAGGAAATGGAATGGATTAAGGTTTTGAAGTAATGGAAGATGAGAGAAGTAAATATGAGAGTGTGTGCGGTGGTTGTGTTCTCCCTCACATTCTGCACTAAATTTACCCTAAATAAGATCTCTAAACTATATTGGGTCGGACGCAAAGAATGGGTCAGTTATTCTTTCCAATTTAGATCTAATACAAGTTGCTAATGTGAAACATTCGCCCCGATGAACTTAAGTATTGCCATGGTGAACCACTCCCAAGAGGTTCATCCTTTAGCTCTTCTATCTTCGCCATAGCAAAGTGGGATGTTCGTTGTGATGAACATCTTCAAATGCGATTCATATCCATTTCTGGCTCAGAGTTACAGTTCCCTAAAATAAATAGCAATGATTTAAAGTATTAATTACCAAGGAATTGAATTGAATGCAATTTGTTAATTAAACATGGTAATTTTACCCTAAACTACGGTAATTAAATTCAAAGACCCCAGCTTCACAATTATGAACCTAAGGAGCCAAAAAGTTAATAAAAACCTTGAAAATGATATTAAAACTTATAAATAAATGAAGCTCAATCAGGCATTAATTGCTTCTGGTAGGTGTAACGACACTGCCTGCGATTTTAGCCATTGAGCTCACATCAAAGATGTATTCAGAAGACACATTCCCTATTTCTAAGTGATATTGAGGCATTTATGAGGGCATATGAAATTTAAATCAATGAAGTATGAAAATGGAAATATTACAATAAAGTTGGTCTTACTGACATAATTAGATACTATCAGATAAAGTGAGTACTCGAGCATACTCTTAAATACTCAAGTGCTGTTTGAAAATTATCTCAGTAAGAACTAAAGTTTATGAAGTAGTACTCAAGTTTAATGTTTAGCACTCGAGTTCTTTCAACACTTTTGTTTATACTCGAGTTTTATTGGAAGTATTATAATGGAGAAAGATGAATATTTTTAATCATTCCTGAGTTCTAATGAAAGTGAAGAAGTTATTATAATACTTGAGTTTTTATAATGATACTTGAGTGTTTGTAAGGCTTTTTAATACTAACACTTCCATTGATCATCAAGTTTTCTTGAAAGCATTAAGAAATCTGTTTGATACTCAAGTTTTATAGGATAATACTCAAGTATTATCAATACTTTTAATACAACATGAGTTTTCTTAAAAGTATTTAAGTTCTAAAACTGATTAAAGGAATGATGCTTGAGTATTGAGTATAGAACTTGAGTTTTGTTAATACTTCCACCAAAACTCAAGTTTTCTTGAAAGTGTTAAGTTTTGAAAGCTGATTTTAAAGAATGATACTTGAGTATTGGGATACAGAATTCGAGTTTTGTTAATACTTCCACCAAAACTCAAAGTTTTCTTAAAATTGTTTTGAAAATTTATTTTGAAAAACAATACTCAAGTATTACAAAGCATAACTCAAGTATTACAAATATTTTTCTCAAAACTCAAGTACTCCTGAAAATGTTGAGTTTTGAAAACTAAGTTTATAGCTTGATACTCGAGTATTGTCAACATTTCCATCAAAAGTCAAGTTTTCCTAAAAACGTTGAATTTCAAGATTGACTTTTTGCAGACAATACTCGAGTATTAGAGTATTATACTCAAGTATTGTGAATACTTTAATCATAACTTGAGTATTTTTAGGAAGCTATTTGAAAGACTTCATTTTGAAAATCAATACTCAAGTATTCAGAATCAAAACTTGAGAATCATGATAAGGATTTTCATAAAAGATTTTCTAACAAGTATTTGAGTTTATAATCCTGCAAAACATGAAAATATATTTGCTATCATCAAAACACACTATCAACATTCTTCCCCTTGTTGATGATGACAAAACCAAATTATGAAATCAGAAATGCATTTGCAGAGGATAACAATAATTCATGAAATATCCATAATTGAAAGTTAGATACATTAAACTAGTCAAGAGTTTAACCTAATCAAGATTAAAGGTTAAAAATGGAAAGAAGAGAAAAAAATGAACCCTGATATCTTCTCCGCCCTTTTTGTCATCAATTAAATAGGGTATTAAGGAAAAGAGGGATGAGGTACAAAAGGAATAGCAATAAACTCTGAGGATGGAAGGGCTGAAGGCTTAAAGGGTATGTTATTGATAGGTGAGATGGAGCATCTGATGTAAGTGGAGGAGCAAGCTTAGCTGGATTCTTAGAGGCTAGATCCTCTTAGCTTATTTTGTGGTCTTAGAAGATGAACAGGCATGCCAGTACTTGAGTTTTGCTTACAGAACTCGTGTTTCATGGCCTTTTTTTCTAAGAATACACTTACTAGTACTTGAGTATTGCGTACTGTACTCGAGTTTTACCTATACTCTAATATCGAACCTGATAATTGCTACCAGTGATACTTACTTTGTCTTTGTGCATTGTAATACTCAAGTGTTGTTGATGGAACTCAAGTATTATTGGCAAAAAGGAATATTGAAAGACAATTATAATACTCGAGTTGCCTTCTCAGTATTCGAGTGTTGTGGCACAGTTTCAATACCTTTGTCCAAACTTGAGTTTCCCTTCCAGTGTTCTTTAAAGTTACTTGAGTTTTAGTTGTAGTACTCGAGTACCATGCCAAAACTTTCAATTTTGCTCTTCAACCTTATCTGTATTCGAGGTTTCTAAGAAGTAATCAATTTTTCTTTAGTGAAACTTCCTTTAAAAATTGAGTATTCCATAGAGTGACTGTTACTCTATCTTTCAAACATGAAACAGACTTGCAAATCTTGATAAAATACTCCAAAGCTTAAGTTAGTAAAGTCATCAAAACAATTTAAATAGAATTGATTCTACTTACATTTCATTAGGATTTACCATTCCCAATTCTCTACGTATATCCATGAAGTATTCTCTGAGAAGTGGTTTTGTAAAAATGTTGTTAATGTCATATTTTGATGATAACAAAATGATTTCAGGAATTATGAAGCTTGAATTGTTGTTGATTAAGTGTTTACAATGGAACACTCGAGTTCTGTGCTTCAGTAATCAAGTTTGTATGAAAGTATTAAGAATACTGGAGTATTATGGTTTAAAACTCGAGTATTGAACCTTTTTCGTGTGTTAAAAATCAATACTTTCGGATAACACTCAAGTTATTGTTGAAAATGTTGATAATACTCGGGTAATGAATGTTGATACTCAAGTATTGTGAGTTAAAATATTTCTATGATTTAACACTTGGAATGGAAACTCGAGTATTAGGTTGAAGTGTTGTTAACACTCGAGTAATATTTTTGAAACACTCGAGTATTGGTACTTAGAATTTTTTAAACTGAATACTTTCAAGTGAAACTCGAGTATCAATGTTGAAGTGTTAGTAACACTCGAGTATTGTGTTTTAATACTTGAATATTGAGTCTTATTTTCAAAACACTATGCATCACTTGATGTAGAATACTTTAGTTATAGATGGAAGTATTGACAACACTCAACTGTTATGTTGGAATACTCGAGTATTGAGCTGCTTTTCAAGTCACAGCACTTCACTCGAAGCAGAACACTTGAGTTGTGAAAGAAGTGTTGCCAACACTCAAGTGCTAGTTTGCAACACTCAAGTATCGAGCAAAGTTTTCAAGCATGGCGCAACACTTCAAGTAGAACACTCGAGCATTTGATGAAAGTGTTGTCAACACTCGAGTATTGGGTTTTCAATACTCAATTATCGAGCACTCTTTTTCTCAAAACATAACACTTCCATCAAAACACTCGAGTCATGGTAAGAGAAGTGATAATACTCAAGTATTATGTTTCCAACACTCGAGCATTGTGACATCTCAAAATACTTCACTTCAAGTTCTCCTCTGAACACGCGAGTAGCAACTGAAAGTGTTCTTAACACTTGAGTACAAAAATTTTAACACTCAAGTATTTGTGCTTGAATTCAAAAACTTCTGCAATACTCTCAGCAAACACTTGAGCAATTTCAAAAGTATTATAAAAACTCGAGCATTGAAACAAAACACTCGAGTATTGTTTTATAAAATTCAAAATACATGGTTATCACTCTAGTATCGTGAAATAAAACTCGAGTATTGCTTTTCTTAATGGCTATTTTTCTCTGACAGCTTTTTACCTGCTCTCTGCAACTTTCCTTATTGGTGATTAACAATGTTTAAATCTCACCTGCCTTCATAAATGCAAAAACTCAGAATCATAGAAAGAGAAAAAGCTATCCTCGCCTCTTGCAGAAAGATTGCATGAATCAGCCATCGTCGCCTACATTCCTGAGACGCATTTAATGTGACATTAATGTCAAAGCCAAAGAGGTAGTTGATGAGAGTAATAGATATTAAAATCTCTCTAATGGCAACTTCATTACTCCTCATCTATAAAAGAACCAAGCATTCATTATAGAGAAAAGAGACGAACATTCTGAGCATTCAAAGCTATTTATTACATTCCCTGTAAACTTTTCTATATTCTCTAGCTATCTACTCTTTTGAGAGATTTTCTTTGAGCAAAAATCACTGTATATCTAAGAGAAATTCAAGGTTGGGACCTTGAATTTGTTAGTTTGAGAATTTGTGAGAAAACAGAGAGTGTGAGACTCTGTTTTATTGCATATTGTAAGGGAGAGTGTGATTCTCCATTGTAAAGGCAGTGTTTGCCTTCTTTGTTGTTGGTTAGAGGATTGAAAAGCATAGAGGTGCTCTGAGGACTGGATGTAGGTCAGAAGGACTGAACCAGTATAATCTCCTGTGTTCATTCCCTTTTTCCTTCCTTGGTGATATTGTTTTTAATTTTGTGTTTTCTAATTTAATTTTTAGATTTGAACAATTCACCCCCTCTTGGTCAAATCCTACACTAACAAATGTCAGCCACTTGAAGATGTGTTGGAATGAACACTACTTTTACATCTTTTCTTTGTACATGAATTTGGATAAAATGATGATAAATATCAATATGTTTACTCCGAGAATGATGTACAAAATTCTTGGCAAGATTGATGGTCTTGTATTATCACAGAATATGGGAATATCTGAGAAATTCATTCACAGATCCTAGAGTCATTGCTTTATCTAGAGTACTTGAGCATAGGAACAATATATTCAACCTCAATTGAGGATATGAAATAGTTGATTGCTTCTTGCTAAACCACGATACCAATGATCCTCCAAGGAATTGACATTGACCACTTTTGTTTTTTCTGTCTGTTTTATACCAGTATGGTCAGAGTCAGAATATGAAATCAAGTATTCATCATTATCTTTTAGGTACCATATTCCCAGGTCAACGATGCTAGTAAGGTATCTGAATATTCTTTTCATGTTTTTAGCATGAGATTCCTTATGTGTAGCTTGATACCGGACACACATCCCTACACTGAATTGAATATCATGTTTACTAGTTGTTAGATAGAGTAGTGACCCTATCATTCCTTGATATCGTTTGATATCGCAGTCTTTACCATTCGCATTTACATCAAGGAGAGTCGTGGAGCTTATAGAAGTGTCTGCACTCTTGCATTAATCCATGACGAATTTTTCAGTAGATCTTTAAGACATTTGATCGAACTAATGAAGATACCATTTCTCATTTGTTTGGTTTGTAGTCCAAAGAAGAAATTTAATGAATAAATTCTACTGCATAGTTTTTGCAAAACATAAACAAAGATCATAATTATTAGCAACGAATATTATATCACCAACATATATTTGAACAATGAGCAAGTATACTACTTGCTTGTAATCATTATCTATTTTTGCCATCATTGCCATGAAAACGACTCTTTCTCTCTTGTCATGTGCAAATATTTAAATGAAAAGTAAAGTCAATATACCAAGTTCTTTAATTTCGCCTCATCTTTAATAAGGTTATTGTATTAATTTTATTGTGTCCTTATATTGCCCTCAATTATAAATGTTATTTTTTAAATTTATAATATGTTAATTTGCAAGAGAAATGACGTTATTGGCTAATGATGGCCTTTCACGTAACACATGGATCTAAATACTACATCTAATTCTTAACATAAGACATTGCATCACAAAATAAATCTTATATTAAAGACTAAAGATAGTAAAATGAAAAGCAATCACATTACATATTATATGTCTAAGGAAATGATTATAAGCATAAAAATTTTTATTTTTATTTTCATAATACAAATTTTTCCATTACCTTATTTTAAAAAGAGAAAATTATAAGGACTTGATAAAAGACAAAAACAATATATAGAGACCTATCAAAAATAAAGTGAATGTATAAGAAATAAAACACATATTTTTTTAATTTAAATTCATATTATGATGTATCTTCACTTTTTTATTTCAATATATATCATATATGATTTGAATAATTCATATCTTATTGTATTTTAATAGTTAGGTGAAATATGCAAACTAATGTCAACTTTATAAGAAACTATTTAATAAAATTTAAAAATCTATTGATCATCTAAATTTTATTTGAACAAAAAATTAGGTAATGATACACTATCACATGTCCTTAATATACGAGTCAGCTGAATTTTTTAAAGGTTGAGGAAATTAATTAATGATATATTTATTATTTTTCTCCAAACTAACTTTGAAGCTTACATATAATCTAATTATAGACAAAATATTTCATAATATATGTTATAATTATGCAATTTATTTAACTTGTTTTAAATTATTATAAAAAAGTCAATCCGTTCTTATACTAAATTACAAGGACAAACCCTTCTATTGCATCTTGATTTATTTCTTTTCCTTTCTTTACCTCTTTTTCTTCATGTTATTCTTCTTGTCTTTAAACTGTAGGAACACCTTGAACCCAACAATTCTTACCCATAAACATTCACTTCTTTGAATATAACAACTTGTTTCTCTCTCTCTCTCTCTTCTCTCAAAACCTACAAATTTTGATTTAGAGAGAAAATTATGTGCATATTCTCTTTAACTTATGGCCCTCTCAGCTCTTCTTGTTCTTCCCCTCACCGTTCATGGTGATCGAGGAGGCACCTTCGTCTAGGCCTCCTTAATAGGTACTTCTTCATGATACATTATTCATTCAGATGGTACGATATATTTGATAAAAATTTTACATTTTATTTTGATATTTGTAACACCTTATTACCTCTCTATAACTTCATTAGAGACAAACAATGAACCACTTAGATGCCTTTGATATGCTTAAAATGGCCAATTAAGTGAGTTTGAAATTTTAGCCGAGTTACTATTCACTTAGTAAATTTCAAATTTTTGGCCAATTTTGTTTAAAAAATTGCTCAATTAGTACAGTTTATTGCTAAAGATGCACTGTTCATATGGTTTTTATTCAATTTTCCATGTTTTTCTCTCAACTTCGGAAAACCATAACTTTCTAGATAGATGTACAATTGCAGTGATCTTGGTCTTGTTTTAAAGCTTACCATATGAACTATTTTTTTTGAAAAAAATTCAAGGTAACTAGGCTTCATTTGCTACCTTTCCTCACAGTTGAAATTTGGAACATTGATAAGGGTAATGCACTTCAATTGATCCTTTTTACCCTTTTATTTTTACCGACTTCTAATGGCTTTACTAAACCATCATATTGCATTTATACATTCTTCATCACATCTCATCATAGCCAACATATGAAGGAGTTTAAGTTATACAAATACCATAAAATGGGCAACAAACTATACATAAGGCATTCAGATATACATAATGCATCAAAACATCGTCATACAAATCCTTCTTATTCTTCCACTATTTTGCCCTTGCCTTTGCACCAATAGAGGATTAGGTTGGTAGAATGAGATTCATGGAATCCTAGTAGCAAATATCTCTAACTAACACATTAACATGCATAATCATAATTATGCAATAAATCAAAACTATGGAAACTAAACATGCAACACTAACCTCAAGCTCTTACATTATAACTTTGCCAAGGCATATCCTTATCATCATTCATCAATCATCAAACAAGAATTTTCATGTCCAATCATCAATCATATAACATCAACATAGCAAATGCATAATTAACAGTCAATAACAATGTAAATGTAAAAGTTAGAGAATTTGCTACCTTTTTTCTTAGATTTTCTCTTAACTTTGTTAGATTTATTCTTGTTCTTTGAAAACTTTCATTTGGAACTTAAACTCCTACACATAATACAATGCAATTGGGATTAATAACAAGCCATAAACTACATTATAATACTTAAAAATCTTCCAAAACCTCTTTTGAACTCTAAGGGTTATAAAAACCTTAACTTTGCCAAAATTGATTCTAATGCTTCCAAAATTGTTTTCTCACTTATATCCTACACAATTTTTCCTTCTAAATCCATTGGAAACATAAAAATCACACTTCTCCCAAGAACAACTGTAGGCCAAAAATAAACAAAAAAAATTCCAACAAGTGCATTTTTCAATTTCTATCATCCCACACATGCATAAAATCATTCTTAGACCATTTCCCAATTATTATTTGGCATCAAAACATCTCTTTCCTTGTAGATCAATTTTATGCAGCAACTCATGAGCAGTGATTTCACACCAAAAATTACAAACATGCTCAAATCAACTAAAACCAAGCATCAGCTTGTACAAATTAAGCATAGAGTTGATTTCTTCCAATTTTTGCTCTTTTTTATTTTCTCACTCTAGCCCCTTTTCAAAACCCTTTTGAAATCTTCAATTACAGTATCATAGAGAAAAACAAACTGATTAAAAGAGAAAAGAGAGCTTATGGATCAATTCTGTGGATGAACTTAGGCTTGGATCACCAACTTACCTTGAGATTTGCTTGATTTTTGCTCTCCCTTGTGCTCCCTCTTCCTCCACAGCTCTCTCTCCATTTTTACAGGTTTGAACACGAAAATGATGGATGGAAATGGTGAAGAAAGATGGCTTTAATGACAAGCCAAAATAATCCAACGGTGGAGATGTAATTTTGCATTAATAGGGTGATCTAATGGCCACTATTTACCCAACACATTTCTCACTTTTTTGCCCTCTTGACTAGCATTAAAAAGCTGAAAATGAAAAGGAAAAATCTGTCTACAAGTGTTAAATTGGGTTGGTGCCAAGTGTCCCTTAATCCTGTACAACTTAGACTGATAAAGTACTTTTTTCTGATAAATTCTACCACTTGTTTGAGATATTTATTCCTCTTTTTTGCCTTCAAATGTGGCCATTTCAAGTGGCATATCACATTTATGACAACTTTACTTTTGGAAACTTTATGTTTCCATAAAGTTACATTACGTTTCCGAAAATACGTTTAGGCGATTTTTTGATCGTTCACCTTATTTGAGGTCACCAAAAATTCCCAAAATTTTTCATGATGTTCTCACAATTTTTCTTTCCTCAAATCCCTTCCTAAAATGTCTTTAATTAATTTTTGAAGAAAACCCTAATTCAAAATTTTTCTGGGCATTTTCTTTCCGATTAGGGAAATTGTTTCTTTACCTCTCTTGGAAACAATTTTATAAAATACTAGAATTTTCAAACTATTTTTCGTTAATTTGATATCAAACATATAAAGCCTCTAGTTATTTTAAATAATCATTTTGCCTAATTATTTATTTAAATAGCAAAAAATTAAATTACAAATAAAATTCCCGCAACAGAAACACAAGTCATTTTAACCTAAACTGAGCCTCACTTGATGATCAATGAATTTTTCTCTATCTGATGGTGACATAAAAAATTTTCTGATATTTTGGTCAAACTTTGACCAAAATGCCCTTGGTCTTTTTCATAATTATCAAAATGCCCTTGGTATTTATCAAAATGACCATTTTATCCCTATCTTTTCGAAAATGACCATTATAATCCTATCTTTTTCAAAAATGACCATTATATTCATATCTTTTCAAAAATGACCATTATGTCCCTGATCTTTAGCCTATTTGCCAAATGACCCTTTAAATTTTGCTTATTTGCTAAGATACCCTTACACTTTTACTTATTTGCTAAAATGTCCCTGAATTCTTTCAAGTTTCAACTTTGGTCCTCCTTTGAAAATTACATTTAGGTCCTTATTTTCTATCATGGCATCTTGTCTTCCTTTCTCTGTTTTTTAACTTCTAGACCATAATCACTCTATAACTCCTCGCTTATTCCTTATTCTCAATTACAAGAAAATAAGCATATTACAGTATCCAGTTGTCAAAAACCTAGTTATTACAATATTAATATTGATACAAGTACAGCATATGATTGCGATTTTTGTAAAACTATTGAAGCTTTCAATTATTTTCTCATGTAAAACTCCACACATTTATTTAACATTGCTCTCTCTCTCTCTCTCATAAAATAAGTTGAGGGATATTCATGAGAGTAGAAAATCCTTGTATATGCTTATGTGACAACTGATCATTGTGGTGTTTTATGGAAAAGGAGGCACTACAAAAAAAGGTTGTATTAGCAGCGGTTATTTTATGTATTTGTAGTGGTTATAAACGCTACAATAACTTGTTGTAGCGGTTACACAAACCGCTACAAAAGTCACCGTGGCAAACGATTTAGTAGCAGTTTAAAGTAACCGCGGCTCATATAGATAAAACTCCTACTAACTTTGCAGCGATTATATCATAACCGCTACACATTCTCGACATAACAGGTGGAGGTATGAACGTGTTGCAGCGGTCCAAAACAGCTACTAAAATAGACAAAATTGACAATGGAACGTTGTTTTTTAGAGATTATAAAACCGCTACTAATTAAAATAGAAGTTCCCGCCAAAAAATATGAAATTTTTCCCTTTAAAAATTTGCAGCAATTCATAACCGCTACTAAATGAAAAATCAATTCCCGCTCATTTTTTAAGTTGAAATTCTATCCAAAAAAATTGCAGCGGTTTAATAAACCGCTACTAAATGAACTTTTATTTAAAAAATATTAAATATTATAGCGGTTAATGAACCGCTACAAACTGTTAATAATTATTAAAAAACTAAACTTTTATAAAAAATAAAATATTGAAAAATTGAAAAAGAAAACATCTTTTAGTAAAGATAATACTATATTTAAAAAACCAATTATAACAAAAAAATTAAAAAACAAACTGAAAGAATTAACGAAATTAAAAATTTATAAAATTAAACGATATTAATAAAAAAATTAATAAACGAACAAATAATTAAAAAAATGCAACCACTAAAACATTATAGATAGAGAAAACAAAAGAGTTAAAATTAATTAAACAAATTAACAAAAATATTAAACAATTAAAAATAAAATAAAAAAACAGAGCAAACCAGAAAAAAAAGGTAAATCGTAGCTGCCAACCATAACCACAAAGCTAGAGACAAAAGACAAATGGGGAGGGAAAGAGGTATTTATAGGCTCTTTCGCGACAATTAGTAGCGGCTTAGGTCACGGAAATTTGCAGCGATCTATTTTTAGCAGCAGTTTAGGTCACAGAGGTTTGCAGCGGTCTGATTTTAGCAGCGGTTATGGTCACAGAAATTTGCCGCAGTGTTTGCAATGATTTATCATATTTGCAGCGGTTATAGAATCGCTGCAAATTATTTCAAATGTAAAAAAAATTATGCACCTGACTTATTTATTCATCTTCATCAGCTCTAACAAGGGATAAAGCTTCATCTCCCTCGGGTAAGAGATTTTGAAAATCAGTATGCTGGAATGGCTTCGCCTCATGTGTCAACTGTTCATCACTATCACCCATGTCACAAATATCTCTGGGCTTAAGATAAACAACCATACTCCAATCTTTATGTTTATGATCTTTGACATAATAAACTTGTTGTGCCTCTGATGCTAGAATATATGGTTCATCATCTGGAGAGTCACCTGTGTGAATGAGCCTTCAAAAATTCACAGATGTGATGCCCAACTCATCTATGGTTATACCACGAGCAGTTGTCGTATTTGCCCAGGAGCACTTGTAAAGCGTGACGATGAGTTAACCCTGATAATTTAATTCGATGATGTCAACTAGCTTTCCATAGTAGGGGACACCTCCAAAATGCATATCACCATCAATGGAGCTTGCATAACTTCTTGTACCGAATGTCCCAAAAACCCCGGAATTTTGGGTGAGAGAACCTTGATCGCATGAAACTGTATAGAACTTGAAGCCATTGACGTTGTATGCGGTAAACTGTTTCACATATTGAAGCGGGCCAATGGCAAGAGTTGTCAAATCAACTGGGTGGGGTTGTTTTCATTGTGCATTCGACGTGCAAATCAACTTGGGAATTCTCTATAACCCTTCTATCAACCTCAACGGACGTCTGTGCCCTGATACGTAGTTGACGCTTGACATAACTTCTGAACTCTCTAACATAAGTAAATATATATATATATATTAAATTAATAAGATAATATGTTGGCGAACATATTAAATTAATAAGATAATAGGTTGCTACTGATACTCACTAAATGAAAGGATCTAGTTGACTGCAGTTGATGAGTACATGTCGATGTTCCTGAAGCATCTCATTAGGAGTGAGGTTGAAGTATTGATGTCCTCCAACTGCTCTTCCAACTTGAGGGAACAAACTGGATGCTGATGTTGAGGGACCAACATCAGGGCAATCATCAACATGAGGACGACGGTTGAAAGATGCCTCGATGTCATCCAAGTACCATGAACAAAAGTTCAGAACCTCATCCCCAATATAGCATTCTACTATTGAACCCTCTGGCCATGCCTTATTCCTGATATATGACTTCAATTTGCCTAAAAACCTGTAATAAGGCAAAACATTAAGATAAATTAGTAAATTGGTTATATATATTTAAATTATGTTTGTAAATAATGTGTGCGAGTACCTTTCAATGGGATAAATCCAATGATATTGAACCGACCCTCCAAGTTTTGCCTCCTGGACAAGGTGTACGGTGAGGTACACCATGATGGTGAAAAATGAAGGAGGGAAGATCATTTCCAGATGGCATAATGTGAGAATTATCTGCTGGTGCAGTTGATCTAACTCCTCAGTGATAAAACCTTTGCACACAACTTTCTGAAGAATAAACAGGGATCTACCAACACCATTGACACTTCTAAAAGTAATGTGTTTTTAAGTGCCAATGGTAGTAATTGTTGCATAATGACGTGGGAGTCATAACTCTTTAATCCAGATACCTTTTGAGACTGTAAATCGATGCACCTTGAAATGTTGCTTGAATATCCATCAGGAACCCTAATGTTCTTCAATGTTGAGAGAAATATATCCTTATTCGGATTCGTTAAGGTGAATTTTGCTGGTGGAAACTTGTCATTGTTATCTGGCCAAGCATCTTGACGAATTCCCATGGATTGTAAATCTTCCTAGCTCATAGATGATCTTTGGACTTCCCAGATTTGTTTAACAAACTGTATAGAACATTATCGCACACATTCTTTTCAATGTGCATAACATCAAGACTGTGATGTAACATATTAGTCTTCCAATAAGGAAGAGTAAAAAATAAACTCCTCTTTTGCCATTGTTGAACAGAATCAACCTCCAAAGTACTCGTGGTTTCCTTCCGCCTTGTTCTAAATAATAATTTTTTCCAAACTCAAAATTAACATCAGTAAGCTGACTCAAAATATCGGAACAACTTAACATGGCAGGTGGTCCTCTTACTATTAATCTTGCTATGTCTATCAGCAAAATCTTGCCATGTCGGAACAACTTAACACGAAATCTTACCATTAATCTTGCCATGTCTATCAGTAAAATCCAAGAAACTATTTAATCCGACCAAATATCGAGCGAACGTGCAAGGAAACATTATCCATGACTTATCCATCGCATGAGACTTGAGCGCAATATCACCAAGAACTAGAAAGTGTAATCAGAGACAGAAATTAGAGGAAGAATGGAGAATTTGGCAATAAAATTGCTTCTGGAAAAGTTTAAATGTGTGTTAGTCAACGGTCACATATTTGTAGCAGTTATAAATGGCTGCAAATCCGAGATAAAAGCATGACCGTTAGGTTAAGAACCACTACTAAAAAGTCGACCGTTGAATATTGTAGCGGTTTAGTAACCGCTACAAAAGAAAAGCGAAATTTTGAAATTTCAACTTTGCAGCAGTTTATAACCGCTGCTAATGTTATTTTATAAATTAAATTATTATAAGAATTATTAAAAATTTTATTAATAAATGTTATTTTATAATTTAAATTTTACAAATGTTATTATTAAAAATGTAAAAATCTAAATATTAGTAAAATATATTTTATTTTAATTTGTAAATATATTTTATTTTAATTTAATGTTAAATATATTTTAAATTTAATAATTTATAAATGAATAAATAAACAAAATTTTTATCAAAAAGAAAATAATACAAAATTTTCAATAAATAAAGAGAATCATACAAAATCAACTGTCCAAAATCTGTATCAAAAAGAAAATAATACAAAAATTTCAAGCACCTTAAAATTTCTCTACGACGCAAAAATGCACATAAATGTTTCAAAATAGTAGTGTACAAAAAATGATATTGCCGTTGATTTTTTTTTCTGTGGATCATGCTATTGCTCAAATTATCTTAAAAAAATAATAATGTTAGATCATATTATAAGCAATAGCATTTGTGCACCGTTTGGAACCTTTATGTGCTTTCTTGGGCAAACAATAATGTTCAATGCATTGTCAAAAACTAATTATAGACACCTCTCTGAGTGAGTATTTGAATTCACATTTGTTTGTAAACCTTTTACTCAATGTTCAAAAAATTGGACCGGACATTATACTGGGTGAGATAATTATTCAAAGGTTAATATGTCATGTCGGAGTTAAACCAGAGTGTCACGTCGAAAATAAAAATATAAAAAAAATATATGAAAGCTGCCACACTTTGCGTGTGGCAGCATTGGTGCTACGCAAGATGGTAATGGGTCCTTTTGAGTCGTTGTATGGTTGAAACTGCAGATTACCTTTGTGTTGGATAGAATTGAGTGAGAGGACGATGATTGGACCCGATTTGGTTGATGAGACAACGAGGAAGATAGAGTTAATCTATCAAAAGTTGTTGACAACTCAAATGAGATAGAAGAGTTATGCAGATAGGCGGCGCAAACCTTTAGAATTTGAAATGGGGGACCATATGTTTCTTAAGGTCTCACCGGTGACTGGTATTGACCGATCCATTAGAGCGAAGAAATTAACTTCCCTATTCATTGGTCCATATGAGATATTGGAGAGAATCGGACCAGTTGCTTATCGAATCGCCCTGCCGCCGTCTCTATCGAGGGTGCACAACGTGTTTCACGTGTCTCAACTGAAGAAGTATCACCCTGATCCATCTCATGTCTTTGAACCAGAGGAAGTTGAGCTAAGGGAGAATATGACTTATCAAGTAGAGCCAGAAAGGATTGTTGATGTGCAAGACAAGCAATTGAGGAGGAGGATCGTTCGGCTAGTGAAAGTTTGCTAGAAGGGCATGTCATCGAGGGATGCAACGTGGGAAACGGAAGAGCGGATATGGCATGATTTTCCCTCTTTCTTTTTGGGATAGGTATGTTAGTGTAAGGTGTTAGGGTTTATTTGCATGTTTGTGTTGCATCCTGCTAGTATTTGTATGATGATTGTTGTTTGTGATTGTCTTTGTAGATGAAATCCTGGTTATATGTTGTATTTTGGGTGTTTTCCTCCCTTTTAGAGCAAATTTTGGGGAGAAAATTTCTATTTAGGTGGGGAGAGTTGTCACGTCCTTATCTCCTTCAAAAAAATAAAAAATAAAAAAATATATGAAAGCTGCCACACTGTGCGTGTGGCAGCATTAGTGCTGCGCAAGATGGTGATGGGTGGGTGACCCATCACCATCAACCCCCCTTTTTATAAAGAAAAAGAGAATTCAGAGAGAGATGGTGTGAGTCAGTGGAGAAGCAGCCTTTGACCAAAAAAAAAAAGAATGGTCAGAGGCTGAAACCTGTAGCAGTGTAGGGCAGATTTTTTTTTAAAAAAAATTCAAAGTCTCTCGGCGGGAAAGGTGAGGGGGTATTATAAAACCCCTCCTCACATCAATCTCCACATATTCTCCTCACAAACACACACACCCATCAGTTGAGAGAGTGTCCGGTGAGAGAGGGGGCATGGGGGAGAGGAAGAGGCACCTGGAAGGGCTATTTTCTAGTCTAAAGTCCCACTTTTGGGATTATTTAAGTAAGTAAAACGACTTATTTTCATTAAACTTCCTTCATGAAAGTTGTTCTAAATATTTTTCTCTTTCTAATGGTAGTAATATTATGTTGATTAGAGAATATTTTGAGATTTATATTTTCATACAGTTTACGTTTTATTTGTAGAAGGCTATAAAATTGTAGATATATTTTCATAACTATGATCTGTGATGTTAGATTTATTTTTCTGGTAGCTGGAATATTTTTTACGAATTTAGTGATTTTCAAAAAAGATATGATTTTTGATGTATTAATATTTTGACTAAATAGTTGATGATTAAATGGTTAGATTAATATTAATAAATCTATTACTCTTGCTATTACATGATTTAATATACACATTAGTGTATATATAGTTAAGTATATATATTTTTGTTAAAATATATATATAAATATGTATGTATGTATGTATGTATGTATGTATGTATGTATGTATGTATGTATGTATGTATGTATGTATGTATGTATGTATGTATGTATGTATGTATGTATCTACGTATTTGTTTATATATTTATGAGTATAGATATATCTACCATAAAAGTATTTAGAATAAATTATAAATTCGTTTAAATAAATTATTTAAAGATATATAGAAAGTATTTAAATAAAAAGTATTTATAGATATAAATTTCTATGGGTGCTTTTATTTATTAAAATTCATTTAAATAATTTATTTGAAATATTAGAGGTATACTTGGAATTTTAATTGATGTAGGTTGTTTAATAAGTTAAGGGCTTGTAAAAAAAATAAATAATATTATTAAGAATTGAAATAATAATTTCAAGTCTTTCGAGTGATAATTTTACCACCCAAATTAGTTGTAGACTAATGTGTAGTTCTATTTAATTTTGTAGACCGTTTATAGGGTCTTGGCGATGGGCAAGGATTTACCTGCGATAATATTTTATTGCTTGGCGAGAGGTAACCACTTTCCTCTCTTTGTGCATGCTTGTAACATGTTTATGAGTGATTTTGAATATTTAAAATAGTGAAAAGTGCCTTTGATATTCAAGTTGCATAACAAAATTATATTTTTAATGAAATAGTCTTGTGGGACCTATTTTCATTATGAAATAAAAAGTTGATTTATTTATATTATTTTATAATATTGCAAATGTCGCATCGAGAACCTGTGATATTGATCATGATACATAATAGATTTATTATTGATTGATGATATGAGAGGGAGTCGTGGATGTTGATTTGATGGGAGATTATTCTAGAGGAAATAAGGGGGTGATTTTCTTGTACAAAAAGAGGAAATAAGGTGGTGGGCTACCAGGTGTACGCAGGTTAGCCCTTTGGCCCAATTGTATTTGATAGGGCAATGACACCCCGCTATCATAGTAAAGGGGGAACCCATGGTCCGTTATTGTGCACTGTGGATTTTGGCCGGTCCATATCACTTGATCGGAGAGCTCGATATTTGTACAACCAGTTGCACGGGACGGTACTAGCCCATGGGTTCAGTCAGAGGAAATAAGGCTGGGGGAGGTATAAGGGAGATTAGAGAAATAAATCTTGTGTATTGATTTGCGTGCAACTTTATTATGATATAAGCATGAGTTTGTGATGTCATGATTTGATAAACATGTATGCTTATATATAAGTTGATTAAGTGACATTTTGTTATGCTATTATATTTAATGTGACTATCCCACTTGACACCTCATGGGCACTTACTCGTATGCCCAATGAGATGGAATTGATGGTTGCTGAGATGTTTGTCTCACCCTGTTGCTTTAATATTTTTTCATATGTTAGTTCCCGTGCTAGTCCTTCAGGGAAGACTCCAGAAGCTTGAACTACTTTCATTAAATGTAGTGCTTCATTTCTTTTTGGATTATGTTGTATTATTATATATTGCCATGTTAGGGCTCATCATCATATGTTGACTTATTTTGATCGATTGTTGAATTATTTTGACCGTTTAACTTATCGATGGCATACGTTTGGTTTGAACCTCTATTGTCTAACGCCCGATGACGGTTTTGATATTGACTAGTCAAAGGAATTTTAAATCAAATATTTTGTTATTGGCATTTCAAGAAAAGGATTTTACAAATTGGTATCAGATTCAACGATTCTGCGAACTGTTTTCACTTGTGCATCTAGTGGCAATATATAATTTTCACATAAATCTTCCCTTTTTAGTAGTTTTGTTGTTGTTTGTTTTTTCACCTTTTATGATGGGTTGCATCCTTAGGTGGGGAGAATGGTGCGAACTTGATCAAGGCAATCAAACTCTAAAGGTAATGGTCAACCCAATCAGCCAGGGTTTGACCAGACTGCTCTTCTCCATCAGTTGAAGGAGTTGGTGGTGAATGTAGTGGACGAGAGGATGCAAAAGTTTCAACAAGATATGCGGCAAGGCGGGAGTGAGGAAATACGAATGGATAATGGTTATGGCACCCCGAGTATGGGACAGTCGGAGGATCAAAGGACAGGAGAGACGGGAGGAAGCTCATCGACCCAGGGAGTACCAGACGTTTCGATATCCCGAATATGGAAAAATGTGTCGAGGCATAACCCGCCGACATTTGATACCAGAAAGGATACTATCAAACCAGAGCCATGGATTGATAGACTAGAGACCATCTTCAAGGTAGTGGATATTAATTCCTATCAAATGGCTCGAGTGGCCATTTGTTTACCGAAGGATAATGCCAAGCTTTGGTGGACAAGTGTGGCTGGGTCAGATGATTCTCACTATACCAGGGAGCAGTTTGAGCAACGATTTCTAGACCATTTCTTTCCGGTAGTGCTGAGATTGGAGAAAGAATCTGAGTTTTATATGCTGAAGCAAGGGGAATGCATGAGGATGACTTCATCTCTACCTTCATTGACCTTTCCAAATACGTATCGTATCTGTCACGTATAAGGGAAGAGGAAAGGTCTGCATGGTTGGCGACCCAGCTTCTTGAAAGGGTCAGACCAGAATTGAACCCATTCCTTGCTCTTCATGGTATAGAGAGTTTTGATGAAGCTTGCGTCAAGTTGACCATTGCTGCTAGAAGGCTCAGGGAGGCTGAGGAGGCTAAACAGCAGCAAAGATAAGGAAAACCTTCTAATTTCTTTAGGTCCTCAAGTAGCATGATGAAGAGACCTGCTTATGACACTAGTAGCAGCTCAGGAAAGAGTAAATCTTTCTCGTAGAGGCGTTTTGATCAGAAAGGGTCGCAGGGGAAATTTCAAGCTCAGCGGTGTCAATCCTTTGGGAGTCAGAACTCCAACCGAGACTCTTCAGCGATCGTTTTCAGTGTAAAGAGAGATTGTTCTAGTTGTGGTTAGACTCATGCAAGGAAGTGTTAGGAGTGCTATAGGTGCCATAAATTGGGGCACATAGCTCGTTTCTGCCCAGAGGCTTAGCAGACTCAGCAAAGTGGTCGCTCAATGGTACCTGGTCGAGTATTTACATTGACTCAAGAGGAGGCTGGAGCGTCTCCAAACATGATTCAAGGTACCGCTTCTCTTCAAGGCTATAATGTTCATGTATTGTTTGATTCTGGTGCTACGCATTCTTTTATCTCTGATGAATGTGCTCGAAGTTTGAATTTGAACGTCTGTAATTTGCCTTATGATTTGAGAGTTTCCACTCCAGCTAGAACTTCTGTTATGATTGGTCGTGCTTGTTTGGATGTTGCCCTTAAGTACTATTTGTGATTCAAAGATAGATTTGATTTGTCTACCTCTTAAGGGTATTGACGTGATTATTGGTATGGATTGGTTATCAGCCAATAATGCTCACCTTGATTGTAAAGGGAAAAGAGTGAATTTTCCCTTAAATCTTGCATCTGTTGAGGTAGCTCCGAGTCCCTTGTTGTTATCCGCTGCTCAAGTGGAAAAGTGTGGTCGACGGGGTTGTGAAGCCTACATGGTCTTCTTCTCTGTTAGTGTCGATAAGGAAGTGGGAATTGATCAGATTGAAGTGGTGAATGAGTTTCATGGGGTGTTTCAAGAAGAGATATCAGGATTGCCCCCAGATCGAGAAGTGGAGTTTCTATTGAGTTAGCACCATGGATAACCCCGATTTCGAAGGTGCCTTACCGGATGTCACCATCAGAGTTGGCAGAGCTAAAGAAACAGTTGGAGGAGTTACTTGAGAAAGGTTTCATTTGACCGAGCGTTTCTCCTTGGGGTTCGCCAGTTTTGTTTGTCAAGAAGAAGGATGGAAGTATGCGATTGTGCATCAACTACAGACAGTTAAACAAAGTAACTATTAAGAATAAATACCCGTTGCCCAAGATTGATGACTTGTTAGATCAGCTTATGGGAGCCGCAGTGTTTTCTAAGATTGACTTGAGGTCAGGGTACCATCAGCTTCGGGTTAGGGCTGAGGATGTTCTGAAGACAGCCTTTCGGACTCGGTACTGGCATTATGAGTTTTTGGTCATGCCTTTTGGGTTGACTAATGCTCCAGCTGTCTTCATGGATTATATGAATCGGATTTTTAGGCCGTACTTGGATCAGTTTTTTGTGGTCTTCATTGATGATATCCTCATTTATTCTAAGAATGAGGAGGAGCATTGCGAGCACCTGATATTGCTTTGTGGATCTTGATGAATCATCAGTTGTATGCTAAGCTAATTAAGTGTGAGTTTTGGCTCAGGGAAGTGAAATTTTTAGGCCACGTGGTGTCTGCTGAAGGGGTGGCCGTTTATCCTAGTAAAGTGGATGCTGTATTGAAGTGGGAAACTCCGAAATCGGCAACTGAGGTGAGAATTTTTGTGGGATTAGCTGGCTACTACAAGAGATTCATAAAGGGATTCTCTCAGATTGCGATGCCTCTGACCAGGTTAACCAAGAAAGATCAACCATTCATATGGACTGAAAGGTGTGAAGCTGCTTTTCAAGAGTTGAAAGAAAGGTTAACTACAGCTCCTGTGCTTACCCTTCCTGATCCCCGTCATTCGTATACGGTGTATACAGATGCCTCCCTCAAGGGTTTGGGTTGTGTGTTGATGCAAGAAGGCAAGGTTGTCGCTTATGCCTCAAGGTAATTGAGGGCTCATGAAGTGAACTACCCGACCCATGACTTAGAACTTGCCGCCGTAGTGTTTACATTGAAGATTTGGAGGCATTACCTGTACAGAGCTCAATTTGAAGTTTTGAGGTATCACAAGAGTTTAAAGTACTTGATTGACCAGAAAGAATTGAATAACAGACAGCGTAGATGGATGTAGTTTTTGAAGGATTATGATTTTAAGATAAAATATCATCCTGGAAAGGCTAACGTTGTAACAGATGCCTTAAGTCAGAAATCGGTTCATGTTTTCTGCATGAGCTTGAATGAGCACTATTGTTTGGAAGGACTATGTACTTTCAGGTGTTTCCGGGTTGAAGAACTGTTGCTTTGAATTCGGTACTTGGTGATTATAGTTTTTACCGAAGTCTTAGGGATGCTCAGTTGAAAGATGATAGGTTAAGGCAAATCCGAGAAGAGTTAGAGCAAAGGGGTGTTCAAGATTATGAAGTGGGTGATGCAGATATCTTAAAGTATAAGAAGAGGATTTGTGTTCCTAATGATGAGGAGATTAAAAGGACCATTTTAGAGGAAGCCCATCGGAGTGGATATACTATACATCTTGGATTGCCAAGATGAATAACGACTTAAAGCAAGAATATTGGTGGCCAAACATGAAGAGGGATGTGACTGACTTTATCTTGAGATGTTTGACATGTCAGAAGGTCAAGAATGAACATCAGAGACCTGCCGGGTTATTCCAAAGTCTGGATATCCCAAAATGGAAATGAGATAGTATTTCCATGAATTTCATCATGGGTTTGCCGCCAGTCCGAAACAGTTGTGATGTTGTTTGGGTGATCTTCGATCGATTGACTAAGTCAGCTCACTTTTTGCCAATCAGATCGGACTACTCTCTACATAGACTGGTTGAGGTGTACATCAGGGAGATCGTTCGTTTGTATGGAGTGCCAGAGAGTATCATATCGGATCGAGATCCGAGGTTCACAGTAGACTTTTGGAAGTCTCTACAGAAGGCTATGGGGACTAAATTAAAGTACAGTATGGCTTATCACCCGCAGACCGAGAGGACAATTCAAACTCTCGAGGATATGCTGAGGGCCTGCGCTATTGAGCTTCCAGGAAGTTGGGATCATCACCTACCTCTGACCGAGTTTGCCTACAACAACAGCTACCATTCGAGTATTCAGATGGCTCCTTTTGAGGCGTTGTATGGTTGAAAGTGCAGATTACCTTTGTGTTGGACAGAATTGAGTGAGAGGACGGTGATTGGACCCAATTTGGTTGACGAGACAAGGAGGAAGATAGAGTTAATCCGTTAAAAGTTGTTGACAACTCAGAGCAAACAGAAGAGTTATGCAGATAGGCGGCGCAGATCTTTGGAATTTGAAGTGGGGGACCATGTGTTTCTTAAGGTCTCACCAGTGACTGGTATTGATCGATCCATTAGGGCGAAGAAATTAACTTCCCGATTCATTGGTCCATATGAGATTTTGGAGAGAATCGGACCAGTTGCTTATCGAATCGCCCTACAGCCGTCTCTGTCGAGGGTGCACAATGTGTTTCACGTGTCTCAGTTGAAGAAGTATCACCTTGATCCATCTCATGTCTTTGAACCAGAGGAAGTTGAGCTAAGGGAGAATATGACTTATCAAGTAGAGCCAGAAAGGATTGGAATCACATAAGGAAACAAAGCCAAGCTTTCATCATAAAACTATGTTAAGGCCTCATATGCAAACCAAACTATGTTATGGGTACAAGCGCTACGAGCAAAGTATAATTATGGTATAGATGGCATGCGTGTTATTAAGAAGAAACAAAGTTCTTCTCTCACTTTGGAGAGCTATCTGTGAAGTTTAGAAGAAGCTCAAGGAAGGAGTGGGGAAGAAGATTGGTAATGGTGTTAAGTCATCTTTCTCATTCGTCGAATTTGAATAGGCCTCTTATTGACCTTGTACAAGGTTATGAGCACCAACTTGTAGAACTAAGTCAGTGGTTGATTATGTTATGCCGAATGGAGATTGGAACATCAGGAAAATGGACTACTAGTTCCTGACACACATTATTGACCTTATCAATAGTGCACACCCCCAAGAGAGGACAGGATAAAATCTACTGGAACCATCCAATGACTATTGTTTCTCTGTTAAATCAGCCTATCTTTTTCTTTGTGTAGGTATACAACAACCAACGGATAGCATTTGGGAACTCGTTTGGAGGTGGTAGGGACCCAAAAAGATCAAATCCTTCTTATGGCTAGTCATGCATGGACAAGTTCTCACAGCGGACTGAGCGTGAGGCGAGGTTTGGATACAGAGGCTATTTGTTCTTTTGGGTGTGAACAGGTGGATGATTTGATGCATCCCCTACATCATTGACCAAAAGCAAGTTACTGCTAGAAAAAAGTGGTTCATTGCAACAATTGATACAAAATCTGTTAGATCGAGGCAAATTGATACAAAATAAAACTTCCCAGACACTTTTAAGACTTAAAAAAACTCCCGGTGCTAGTGATATTTCGGGATACTTCCGGAGCAAAAATTATCCTTAACCATTTTTTAAATCTATTAAAAATTAAGTGAAAATATTTGAATATTAATTACTTTATAATTTATTTTCATTTATATTTTAAGTTTATGCATGATTTAAAATGTTATTTTTCATTGTTAAATATAAATATTTTTTATCTTTTAATTAAATATATTATTTAAATTATTAAGACCGGTTCCACCCCATTTGACCCCGATCTAAACTACTAACCTTTAAACCATTAGCTCGATCGACTTAATCACCCATTCGGTTTTGGAACCTTAATCTCAACTTGACTATGAACTTTAAAAAATATTTTGGAACAATTCAATAATATTAGTCTTCAAACTCTCACGAAAAAGGTAGGTTTGAGGTACACTAACTTTTTTTGGGCTATAAAATAAAGATAATTACAATAATAAGTTCACAAAATATAAAAGCCCTACAAAAAAAAATACAATCATCATGAATCTTAACCCATTAGTGCAAATAGAAAACCAGAAGCCACTATTGCTGGAATGGACAAAGAAACTTTTGTAAACATAATGGAAAAAAAAAATTACAAACAAGCTAGTGAACATGCCAAAAATAAGAAATGGAGGTTCATTCAGTCCCCTTCATTGACTTGACTACTAATGTCAAATGGCATGTTTGTGATCACACAGAGAAAATACGTTAACGCAAATCGAGACAAAACTCATTTACACGTAAATCATATTGGAAAAGTGGTTTGCAATGTTAATCCAAACATGCCAAAAAAAAATTCCAATGTACCTCACATCCATGGTCTGCAAGGTGGAGAGCACCAATACCGTCAGCAACAGCATATCGACCACCCGTAACACCGAACAACAACACCAAACTTCCCTCAACTGAACACTCCTAGATCTATACACAACCACTAGAATCCACCTCCAATCCAAATAGATAAGAAACATTGGAACTAGAGGACCTATGATTGAGCTTTATTTATTCCATTTTTGTACTTGAAATTCCAGAGTTTTTGATTCAATTTTAGCCCTTCATGACCCTTCTTGTGCTTAAATTGAGATTTAGAGTTGTTGATCTTGATTAGCTTAATTTTGGGTGCATTGACCATGAATAATGATATAATTGCACTTAATTTCCATCATGAGCAAGTGGTACTTTAAATATTTGCTATTTCATTTCTGGAACTCTATTAAGGAACATAAGGAAACAGCTCTGGCAAAGTTCGCCGCAGCATAATTCACAATTCGCTGCGGCTAAAGTTCAATTAGGCGAGCATGAACTCTCGGGAGAAGTTCACCTCGGCGAATATCGCGCATCAGCACCAGATTATATTCCAAATGGAAATAAACTCAACCCACCTTCTTGGATCCAACCCTAGACAGTTGGTATATGCTACTTATGATAAGTTTCAAAAGAAAAATAGGAGGTGGAGGCATAAACACACACCATATCTCATTTTCTCTCATTCTCTCTACTCACAACCCTAATCTCACCCCATCTCAACCCTAATCCATCCCTGCACCTCCCATCATCTATTTGGAGTCCTAGTTCACTTCAAATGAGTAGTTGAGCATCTCCCTTCCTCTTAAAGATGAAGATGGTCTGAGTTTGAAGTTTCGAAAGGGGAGTATTAGTTTTCAATCTGTATTTATGTTATGAATTACTTAGTTTCTAAGTTAGGACTTGTAATTTGTACGCAAATACTTGATTTCGGTGGAGCCAAACTTGGATTATTTGTGTATTGAACTTGCTTTGTGTTTGACGTGGTAGGGTGAAGTATCATTTCTACCTATTCAATGAGATCTTTGTTGTTCTCTTCTATCTTCCTAGTTGTGCTTGATTTTAGAGGTAATATTGTGTTAAGTTGAATTTTTCACTTTGCGACTCCGTACATACACTAAGTGTTTTTAAAAGATTTCATGAAATGGAGATCATTGTGTGGAATTTCTGACCCAGCGAGTTGTTGGGGTTTTCATTACAAAACTTAGTGTGAAAATTAACAATTTCGGTCATATTTTGTGAACTGTGATGGCCTAATTCATTTTTAAGAGGAAATCCATTATCTAACATCTTTTACTCCTCAATCCTGTTTTGCTGCTTCCACATAATTCAAAAATACCAAAAATAGATTTTACTTTGTATTTAGCTTTTACGTATATAGCAATTTTAAATAAAAAACGGTTTTTATTTGCAAAGCGAACTTAAACATAAGCTAAATCTAGTGGTATACAAAGCTCCGTAGAGAACGACCCTAGGGTTGCACCATGTGCAATCCTTGAAAATCACAAATCTTTTAATCCATTTTCAAGGCTAGACAACGACAAATATTTATAATCTGTGGTGTAGTCGGATCAACCTACTTGATAGATAGTGAGACACCTTGAACCTCAAGATTCATCTTCTCACTTGTAATATATGTGCGTGTTTGTCAAACGATATGATTTCATGTTCATCCAAATTAAGATAAAACGCATCTCATTTATTTACTTTGTAACTGTAAATTACATTAAAAAAGTATTTTCCTTTGTTAAAAGGCCTTATCATCCATAGCATTAGAGCTTCAAATTTACTATCCCTAGATCCTTTTATCTTCCCTCACAAAACCACAAAGTACAAAGGGTCCGTTTGAATAAGTGGGAGCAAAAATAACTTTTTGGTTGAATAACTTTTGAAAAATGAATTTTGGATAAAAGTTAGATAATGTGATGTAATGTGATTTATACTTAAGTAAATGTTTAAGAAGTAAGTTTGGGTGGAAAATAACTTAAAATGACATAAATCTCATTACATAATACATATTTACATATGTAATTGTAGATATTGTAATAATTTTGAAAAAAAATAAAATGATAAAAAAAGTAGCTTTATTATAGGAAAAAAATTATAAACTATGAAAATGAATAATTAAAATAAAAAATGTATAAAAATGTGAGGGGTAACTTCAGAAGTTAAATAAGGGGAAGGAGATCTGAGCCTAATAAAAAGGAAGAGCGAAGAGCGTGAGGCTGATAGTGTAATATTCATAAATTTCTATGCTAGCTGAATGAAATGTTAATCCGATAGCTAGGAATGAAAAGAGAAATCAGAGGTAAATAGTAAAGAAAGAAAGATTATAGGCCGGAAGTCATAAAGATAGACCTGGCTTAGTACACGGAGTTCCGTAGGAATTCCAGAATTAAGGAAAAATTGCCCAAAGTGATATAAGGATGGGAAAACTTTCAGGAAAGGGACCCATACGTCATTTAATAAAAGACCAAGGACATAAAGGTCTTTTACTATCAAAAGTAAGGGCAAAATAGTAATTTTTGGAAAAGTAGAGAAAGTAAGGGCAAAATGGTAATTATGAGAAGTTAAAGGGTATTTTGGTCATTTGACAAAAGAAAAGTCAAAGTCAAAGTCAAAAAGTCAACCAGTTGACCAAAATATCAGAAAAATTTACAGATGCCCAAAAGATAGATCTTTACACACCGGTCGCAATGACGTAACACAGATTTTCTAAATTCGGACCCGATCTCCGTCTACGGAATTTTGAAGGGTAAAAGAGGAAAAATAATTATTTGAAATATCAGGAGCTCTTCAAAAATTTGGAGAAAAATATGGAAAATCCAGTGAATTATGTAGTAATTAATAAAATTATTACCCAGTATATAATGAAGACGGTTTTCCCGAAAATTGGGAAAAATACCCGAAAAATCCCTGAAATATAATTATTTCAAAAATTAATTTTGAAAATCTAGAGGGCATTTTGGAAAAAGGAAAAGGGCATGAGAATCAGTGAAAAATGTAGTATTTTTCAAGGCCCTAAAAGAAATTTGCTCTCCGATTGTTCCGTTTCAGGGATTTTGGACAGGATAAAGTAATCCTGTAAAAATGGAGATAATTAAAGGGTATTTTGGGAATAATAATTTTATTATATCCAAGATGGAATTATGGAGATTAAATGAAAAATAAAATATCTCCAGAGAAGTAGAAAAAGATTTACCGGAATAAAGTTAAGTTTACCGATAAAAAGGGTAATCGGTAGAAGTAACCGAATGGGATCCAGTTTGGTTAGAGTAACCAAATGGGGGTCAGATTTTTTACAGCCATTAAGAGCACTTTATGATGGTCAATAATAAGAGGACAAGTGGCTTAAAGGTGGAAGCATATCAAACCCTTAGATCTACTTTAGTTACAAGATGAGATCCTAGCCATTAAGTCATTAAAGAGTGAATTAATAAACACAAATTCCATCTCTTCTCAGCCCATTTTCACGTCAGATTCCAGCAACAAGAGAAGAGATAAAATGACTCCATTTTTGGGAGCTTGAAGAGAGGGAAAGTTGGTGGAAACTCAAGG
>JANTPZ010140288.1:0-15282 GCA_025593235.1 Vachellia pachyceras | reverse complement strand
CCAGTATTTTTAAAAATTCCTGCCAAAAATTACTAATAAAGATGGGATCCCTATCACTTATCAATTCAACCGGAGCACCATGCAACTTATAAATGAAATCCATAAAAGTTTGAGCTAAAATAGATGCTGAAAAAGGGTCTGAAAGAGCAATGAAATGAGCATACTTAGATAATCTATCAATCACAACCCATATAGTATCCTTACCATTAGACTTAGGAAATCCCTCAATAAAATCCATTGTCACACTTTCCCACACTTTACTAGGAATAGGGAGAGGTTGCAACAAACCTGGATAAGCTGAAGCATCATATTTACATCTTGCACATGTATCACAATGCTTAATATAGTCACGAACTTCATCAAACAAACCTTTCCACCAAAACAGTGATTTAATTCGTTGATAGGTAGCATGAATACCTGAATGGCCTCCTTGAGGAGAAGCATGAAGCCATTCTAAAATTTTCAGCCTTAACCCACCATGTTTTGCAATAACCAATCGGTTACCTTTTCTCAAGAACTCACCATCCCAAGAAAAATTTTCATCATGACCTCCCTGTTGCTGAAGTTTAGCAATAAGTGCTCTTAATGCTTCATCTGTACGCCATCCTTCCTTAATTTCCAGCAACAAATCAGCAAAACAAGTAGAAAGTGTAATCTGGAAAATTTCCATCTTGGGCAATCTAGAAAGAGCATCAGCAACATTATTATTACAGCCTTTTTTATAATGGATTTCATAATCATACCCCATCAATTTTGAGATCCAATACATTTGAAAAGAGGTCTTTAACTTCCGGTCCAGCAAATACTTGAGACTTTGCTGATCAGTTTTAATAATAAACATCATGCCTTCCAAGTATTGGTGCCAATGCTCCACTGCTTGAACCACAGCAAGAAATTCTGTTTCATAAATGAACAATCCTTGTTGTCTAGGACCTAAAGCCTTGCTGAAAAATGCTACGGGCTGTCCCTGTTGCATCAAGACAGCACCTATGCCACTACCACAAGCATCAGTCTCCACCACAAATGTTTTAGAAAAATCTGGAAGCACAAGAACTGGAGCTGAAACAAGAGCATTCTTTAGTTTATCAAAAGCAACAGTAGCTGCATCCCCCCAAGTAAACCCATTCTTTTTGAGGAGATTAGTTAAAGGCTTGGCAATTTGCTCAAAATCTTTAATAAACCTTCGATAGTAACCTGCCAACCCTAAGAAGGACCTCACTTGTTTAACCGTAGAAGGCATAGGCCATTCCAAGACAGCCTGAATTTTCTTAGGATCAGTAGAAACACCATTACTGACTATATGACCCAAATACTCAACACTAGTGGCAGCAAAGGTACGTTTATCCTTTTTAATAAAATAGTGATGGTTATGTAAAATTTGAAGGATTTGACGTAAATGTTGAAGGTGTAAATACATGCTTAACTATAAACAAGTATATCATCAAAAAATACCAAGACAAACCTCCTCAAATGTTCCCGGAAGATCGAATTCATTGCCCCTTGAAATGTGGCTGGAGCATTTGTAAGACCGAATGGCATAACCAGCCATTCATAATGACCTAAATGTGTTCTAAATGCTGTTTTGGAAGCATCATCCGTAACCATTCTGATTTGGTGATAGCCAGCCTTTAAATCCAATTTCGTAAATCACCTAGCATCTTTCAATTCATCTAAGAGTTCTTCTACTAATGGAATAGGATACTTATCTTTTACAGTGCATTTATTTAATTCCCTATAATCACAGCGCATACGCCATGTTTCATCTTTCTTCTTAGCTAATACAATAGGAGAAGAAAAAGGAGAACTACTATCTTGAATAAAACCCCTTATCCAATAAACCTTGGACTTGCCTCTCAATCTCATTCTTTTGAGTAGTTGGATAGCGATAAGGCCTAATGTTAATAGGATCTGCACTTTCATGAAGTACAATCCCATGATTATGACCTTCCCTGAATGGTGGCAGCTCTGTAGGTTCAGAAAAAACATTAGAAAAATCCTGTAATACCTCCTGTATACCTGGGATCTGATCTAAATCATCCAAACATGGTAAATGTGGTTGAGATGCTACTTCAGTAACTGAATGAATAAGAAACAGCTGCGACGTATCCTCAGTCTGACAATCCAGGTGTTGTATAACCTTAAATTCTTCAGTGGTAGCCGACTGTAGTGTACATAGATTATCGCCATACCAAAAAGTCATGGCCATCTTATCATAATTCCAAGAAGCTTGATGCACCACCCCCTTTAACCAATGCAACCCCAAAACAATATCATAGGTTTTAATATCCATAATACGAAGATCCCACTGAAATTCCTTACCATGCATTCTCCATTTTAAGTTTTTCCAGATTCCATACACTTGTAATCTACCCCCACCAGCCACTTCAGCTTTAGCAATAGGAGTGGTACCCCCTTGCCAACCCAATTTCATAGCCAAACGGTAGTCTAGGATCAAAAGTGTCCCCATTATCAATCAAAATCTGAACCAAACGCTTACCCACATAGCCTTGGATACGCATGGAGGCTGCCCCCACTGTACCTTGTATAGCATGAAGGGAAATTTGAAGGCATTCCCCTGTTTCTGGAGTTTCTTGGGCACTTCCAGGGTCTAATTCCTCTTGATCAGGAGCTGCTTCACCCAATTCAATGAGTTGAACTTCCAGACGCTGACGTTGAGAGCAATTATGACCACGGAAATATTTCTTGTGACAGTAAAAACAAAGATTATTTTCCCTGTGGTAGTCAACTTCTTCTAGGGTCAGTTTCTGAGAATATGGTGCTAGAGAACGACGGACAGCTGAAGAAGCAGCGGAAGACGCATTCTGAGAGCCTATAAAACGCTGGCCGAAACTTTTATTGGGCCCAGACGTTGGAGTCTGCCCAGCAAAATCAGGTTGGGTTTGAGGCGAAGGCCATTTCCCAGATACACCCACACCCCAGTTCGACGATCGTGAATTCGAGTGGGAACGCCGAGAAGATAAGGAAGGCTCGGGCGTGTGGTGATCGTGAATCTTGGCAATGGTCTGAGCTTCCTGCACCGAAGTCAGCCTTAGTACTCGTACTTGGCGTGCATAGTCCTCCCGCAAGCCCTCAATGTACGCCTGAACGGCGTATTCTTTGGGAAGCTTCAGTTTGAAGCGTAAAGCATCGAATGCATCGTTGTAGTCGTCAAGTGAGCCTGACTGGTATAGCCGTTTCAGTTCGGTCATGGGAGCTTCAAAGGCGGAGGAAAACCATGCCAAGATAGTGTCTTTATACTCCAACCAAGTGGGTAAGTTAGCCCTATGATCATCTTCAAAAGCAAGATGCCATAGGTATGCTCGATCATCTAAATGGATGCTAGATATCGTGATTTTTCTTTCTTCTGGAGTGTCATCAAGAGTAAAGTACCGGTCACATTTTGCTAGCCAACCTAAAACGTCCTGACGTTGGAAACGGGGAAAATCCATTTTTGTAAAACCTTGTTGGGGGCTAGTACCCGTGACCTTCAAATCCTTGGTGAGGATGCTGATTAACTGTATTGCGACTACCATTAGCACTTCTGTCAGGTTCTTGGGCGATTCTTGCAACTTATAAGGTCAAATTACGTATTGCTGCGGTAAGGCCTTAAGATCTTGAAGTTCTTGAATAGCTTCTTCGACTTTCGTGAGTCTGTCATCATGCTGATCTGCCATGGAAGAAGACAATGAATGGGATTGGGAACGGGTAGTGGGCATACGGGTAGAGAATGACTAGCTGTAATCTGAACACTTTGCTAGATAATAAATGGGATTGGAAATGCAGCGGAGGACAAGGAAAGAGTGGCTCTGATACCACTGTTGGATAGGGTGTAGAAGAATTCAGGAAGGAGGAGAGAATGGGGGAGAGGGAAAGAAGAGAGAGAGAGAGAAATCACACTGCATTCTTTCATAACAAATCTTGCCTTTACAGAGTGTTAGACTTCCTTTATATAGGAAGTCAGTTATTAGTATCCCTAAACTACCATTCATTTATTCTATTTACACATCATATATGGTCAGTTATCTAGAGCACTCGGTCTCCATAAAAATGCAACTACGATGTGGAAAAAGGGACAACATTTCTTGACAGAGAAATTCCTTTAACACCATTGCCCCATATGTTTGTCATTCTTGCCCACCCAATAAAATGTCCACATGGAATAGTAATTACCCTTCCCAAGTAATTCATGCTTGGTTAGATTTATATTGCTTCATTCATTTCTTTCTATTTTAAAAAAATTTTCTACGTACCCCAAAGTTCTTTCTTCTTTGAGAATAGTAATGGTGAGAATCAAGCAAGTAAATTAGAGAAGGCAGAAAAGCCGGAATTATTAAGTCTACCGTTACATCAAAATGAGAAGGAACAAAAGAAAAAGGAAAAAGGAAAATGACTATATCAATAAAGCCCTCCAATCAGTTTGAAAATTATATGGCAAAGCACAACAAGGATGTGATAATAAAACAACCAACATAAATCCATTTTTCACCAAATTGATATTCTAGTAGACACCTAAGTGCGAAAAGGAACCTGCCCCTAAAAGCTAATCATTGAGGTAGGAAAATGAACCTACTTATATACCCCATACAACATTCCACACTACCCAATGTGAGATTAGGCATCACATACCACTCAATGGGATAGCAGGCTATAGGGAAGTGTATATTCTATAAGAAAGAGACCAACCCAAAAGAGGTCAAAGCATGCTTCATGTTAGCCAAAAGAAGGGAGGTCCAGGCCCAACCTTAAAATAAGAATGAGCTAGCAAAGGGAAGGCAAAATAAGCAAGATCCTGTATACAAAAAATGGGGCTATGATAAGACCCAGAATCTAGGTACTCACCTATCTCTCCTAATTTTTCTCAAATGGAAGCATATCACAATTGAAAGATAAAAGAAGCCAAAAGGAAAGGAGAATCTCCAATACTCAAATAATATTCTTCATTCAATTCATTGATGCCTAACTTGGACACAACCTAGCATATTTATAGAGGGGGAAATATAACTGACTCTACTAGTTTCCTACCCACAACAGTAGTGGATAACGAAACTGAAGCCTAAATGCTCCACTATGCCACTGCCACTGATCTGTTAGCATGCTATCAGGCTAAGTGAGGAATATTGGAAGGGGAGAAGGATCTGAGGGTTATGGAATTCCTTGCAATCAGCAAGGACTATCATCTATCAAATGGCAAGGAGGAGGGGGTGCTTGGTATCCATTTTTAAGTTCTATTTTCTTTGTTCCATTTCAAAGTGAGAGTTTAATCTCAGCCAATGTAACAGTACTTAACTCATCCTTGAAGCGAAGCCTGAGCTTGCCATATAAGCAATATAACACAAGCCTTATAATATTCCAATTAGGAAGGAGGTAGCACGATACCATGCTAATCCACCTATTCATCTTGTGACAATTCTATAATATTTTGTCTAAATCAATTTATGGGACTTGGTAGTTAAATTATTTTCCGTACCATTCATAGGAGTTTACCCTAGCTCCATCCACATTACAAGATAACATCATTATACCTTAAACTACAAGATACCTGGCAACTGAGAAGTAATAAAGAAATTCATACCTCGTTATTCTTATCTTCGGTCAGCAAAGTGGGAATATAGCTTCCGTTAGTGACTTCATATGAATTAGTTTGGATGCTGTTACAGAAGCAGATGATTGGATGCTTCTTGACATGAAGTATTCCTGCATATAGCACCCAATCATAAGAAATGGCAAGATTCTTGATAGGAGACATGAAAAAATCGAAACTGAGAAAATGCAAGTGCTTGACACAAACGATAAGAACACACACACACACACACACAAAACAAAAGAAAATACCGGCAAGAACGTATTTGCAAAAAAAAAAAAAAAGGCGGAAGTAAAGAATGGGAAGTTCCCGAAATTGGAGGTGTCTGCCCAGGAGTATGAGGCCAGGTGTAAGCCATATATGAATTCTCTAATCGTGAAGCTGTCGGGCAGAACGATGGGGGCAGGCTTTATGACCCAGAGAATGGAACAGATGTGGGGACCGAGTAAACCTATAAGAGTGACGCCGCTAAACAACGGGTACTTTATAGCATCGTTTTCTACGAAGGAAGACAAGGATTATGCTCTTGAAGAGGGGGCATGGATGATAGCCAACCACTACTTGCTAGTTCAGCGGTGGCACCCAAATTTCCATCCTTGGAAGGCTGATCACCAACAGAGGATCTCAGCATGGATTAGAACACCCGATCTACCCGTGGAATTGCATAACGTGGAATCGCGAAGACGAATTGAGAACATGGTCGGGAAGACATCAAAATTTGACAGAACAACAGCGTTTTCAGAAACGGGAAGTTTCGCTCGGATTTGGGTGGAGTTGGATCTAGAACAACCGTTGCTTCCAGCATATGAAGACTTCCGCGTCACTCATAGGATTGAATATGATGGGCTCCATCTGGTTTGCTTTCAGTGTGGAAAATATGAGCAACAACATATGGGCCATTGTTCTAAGAGCAAATGAGTCACAGAAGGAGACGCGCAAGATGGCGGGGAGTACAACTGAACCTCTCATGAGACGGACAGATTCCGACGATACTCCACCAGCAACGGTAATTTCTCCCATGAATGCAAAAGGGGAAGATGGTAAGCGCGAGATTTTCGGACCCCACATGATTGTGAAGCGAGATTTCGACAGACGGTTAGCAACGCGGACTCCGGGTCTAACTCGTCGGCGAAAAAGGTCTCCAGTTCAGGATGAAGCCAAACGAGCGAAGGATAAGATTTCCAAGGTTTAGCCGAGCGCGGACTCCGAAGACTCGTTGCACGCGGATTTAAAATAAATGAGATTTATTTTTAACACTTAAAAAAAATTTGAGTAAAAATTTAATGATTCAAAATTAGTAAATGAGTAGGTGTAAAATAAATTACATAATATCAATATATATGTAATTTTATGAAAGTTAGGAGTACAGCTGAACCTGCTCAACTATACCTATATCCGCCCATGCTCAGAACCCACTAGTCATTGCATTTAGTTTCACACAACTTTGAGAGAGTCATCATGATTTCACACAACTTTGAGAGAGTCATTGCATTTATCAGAATATTTTTGCTTCTCATTTCCGATAATTAGCAATAATTTTTCATGGACTTCCGGGAATCTCTTTCATGTAGCTTGGCAATGAAATTGAGTCATGGGTACATATTCTTTACATATAAGACCTATTAATCCTTTTGTACTGGAGTATGGCTTGAAGTGTTGATTCATGAAACTCCAAAAACTAAACATACTTGAGTGTGGTCTTCAAGAAACAATTCTGAGCATTCAAACTAAACTTAAATGAATGACAACTCAATGTATGATAATATAACATTTATTTGTAACATTTTGATCTCCAAATTAAGTTATTTAGGCACATCATCCTCCAATTTAAACTCCAAAAACTTGAATCATCTTGATGTTCCCATTTTATCTTGCAAGTTCTTTCTTTAATTTATTTTTTTCTTGTTGATCATCCTCCATAATTCAACTTGACAACTTCTTTCCTTTCTTTGATCAAACTACATAAGAAATTCACATTAAGAATAATAGTTAGTCATTATACATTATCAAAATTTTTTACTCTATATTTGACATCATAAAAGCTAATCATATCTAACAAATTATAAATAGAAGAAGCATTCAAGAGTAGCATGAGAACAATGACATAGAGCCGGTCCTTACAACGTCAAGGTGTAGAATACTTTGAATGCTCTAAAATTATACCCTCACCTTGTAATTTAGTGTTCAACATAACTTGCTTCATAGAGAGAAGTGTGTTTAATGTGATCATCTGTATTTCTTAGAGTTATTCAAAATTGGGAAATCTTGAGTGACATAGATATTGTAATTTTACAAATAGTAAAGGGGAGTGATTAAGGTTCTCAAGTACCCAACTAAACTTGAGAGGTTGAAAGTGGCTTGAGTCCAGATAAAACTTGTGAAATTGTAGTGATTCTCAAGTACTCAAATTTAACTTGAGGGATATAATGGATTTAAAATCTTAGAAGTGTTATGAGGAGTACACGTAGGTCAGGTGGATTGAATCAGGGTAAATCACTATGTTTTCATCCTTCTCTTCTCATCAATAATTTCTTGTGAAAGCTTACTTACCTTATCTATGTTTACATAGTTTCTTATTGACTGATAATTTGGTTGAAAATTTTATAAACACCTAATATGTAATACCTTATTTAGCTTACTTCATTTTATACTAGAGACCAATTATGAACCACTTTAAGGCCTTCCAATGCTTAGAATTAGCTAATCAAGTGTAATTTTAAAACTTTGTAATTACTATTGTTCACTGATACTATTCAATTTGTAAATTTCAGAATTTTTTGTTAACTTTGAGAATTTATAACTAATTCTAGAAAACTCAAAATTGAGTGGTTCAAGTATCTAAATGAAGCTTATTAAATTCCCTATAGGGAAAAATACTAGTTAATCCAATTTATTGACCAATTAATACAGAAAAATCCTTGAAAAAATACTATTCATTTAGTCATTTTTCATTTTTCCATCATTACACATCACAAAATCATTCCTTCCCCTGCATGAACATGTTGGCTTTTGGGCTCCTGAAACGCTTTGCCAAATGGAGCCATTATGTTATTTAAGTAACATGGTTTTGCTTAAATATAATTTTTGAAGTGTTTGGCCACATGACCAATGATGCAACCCAGCATAGCGCATCAAATTCAAATGAGCCTTTGCAAATTTCAAGTGATCCAATCAAAGGAGCTAAAAAAGTCACTAATCTCATTTGGGCTGACAATGGAGCTGTGGATCAAGTTTTGGGCTTAGAGACGTGAAACTGAAGAGCATGGGCCAAGTACATCACATGGGAGGACTCATTTGGGCCTAAATAAGCACATTTTGGGCTTTAAATGATGATAATGTTTTATGACTTTTATTTGCACGAAAATTACTTATTAGTTGGCAAATTTGACTTTTGAATTTCCTTCTTTTAAGAGTTTCCTATTTTAAATTAGATTCAGATTTGCATTTAATGCAAATTAGGTAACTTTTGAGTTTCCTGTTTTTAAGAGTTTCCTTTTTGCATATGCTACAAATTAGGTAACTTTGAGTTTACTTTTTTCTAATAGTTTCCTTTTTTTAATTAGAGTTTAATATTTGCAATTAATGCACATTAGGTCAGATTTGTGAGCTTCATCTAAATACTTTGTAATGCCTCTTTTAACGGCAGACTTAGATTTGAATGAAAGATTGCATGTTCATGCACTTTGAGAGGATTCTCTCTAGGGTTCTTTTCAGAACTAACAGACTTATCAAGGCTTGATCAACCTTGTGGCGTCTTCCAACACTTAGGGTCCTTGTTCTTCCGTGTTCAAAGGTTCAAGTGGATCGTAGACCTTTGTTTAGCTTTCTTGGGGTGCGTGTATTTTAGATTGGCTGTGGGTTCTTGGGATCTTTCCCTATTGGGTTCGCACCAACCAAGTACTATGAGAAGTGAAGAAAACCAACCAGCCTAAACCTGATTCAGAAGAGGTGTAGGCAGGTTTCGCCCTTATAGAAGACTTCTCCTCTGCTACCTGATTGGCCTCTCTGGCACGTTCATAAAAAGCTCCTTTAACAATTGTCTCAGCCACACATTGTATTTCATCTTCTTTTTCACAGAAGGTTCCTCCCTTGGCACTGATATCTGTATCAGACTCATTGGCTCTCAGTCGTACTTGAGAAAATCACCTTGGTCCGCGGAATGTTCAGAGTGTAAAATAATCTCCAGAGTATGGGTGTTACAAATCTCACATCCAGTTTCATAATGATACGTCTGAGTAACCTCTGTACTTTCATCCTTCATCTTTTCCTATTCAACCTTAATTATACTTATCCAACAATATCCAACAATCCAATATCATATGTAGGTAAATCATGCATTCAATAAGCATATAACACAATGCTTACACAATACATCAATAAGCACCAACAATGTATGATCAAGCCCAAAACCATGCTCTGATACCATCAAATGTAACACTCCTTATTTTTCCCCTATAAGCTTCATAATAGATCACTAATGAACTACTTTTGAGCCTTAAATAACTCAAATTGACCAAAAAAGTGAAATTGAAAATTTTCAAAAAAGGGGGCTACTATTCATTTGGTCAATCTCCAGATTTCTGGCTCAACATTGAAAAATCATAACTAATTCTAGAAAAATTGAAATTGAGTGGTTCCAATTTCTATTAATTTCTATTTGAAGCTTATAAAGTGATCTATAGGGAAAAATACTTACGGGTTCCAAAACTTGCCCAATTAATACAGTTTAATCCGTAAAAATCTACTGTTCAATTGGTCACTTTTCACTTTTCAAGATTTATCTCTAAACTTTGGCAAACCATAACTCTTTATACAAATATCCAAAACCAATGATCTTGGACTCATTTTAAAGCTTAACATGTGAACTATTTAACTGAAAAGTTTCAGCTCATTCGAAGTTTGTTTGCTATTTTTCATTGACACTCAAAAACCAAGCAGATTAGAGGGTTTTGGAACACTTTACTTAAAAACTTGGCATTTCCTTAAAAAATTTTCAAAGCTTCCTTTTTCGTAAAAGCCAACCTCTAGCAAGGCATGGTTACTTTCTTAACATATTATCATATATTCATGTATGCATTGGCATATATCTACTTACTTATCAAGTAGAGGTTTATGATTACATAACTACATGAACTTGCAAATAAAGTTCCAAAGATATCACATAAATTTCTACAAGTAAGAACATCAAATTATGCCATCTTCAATCACCATTAACCTTGACCTTACCATTGCTTGTGCTTGCACCTAACATAGTTAGTTGGGGGATAATGAGATTTTGGAAAATCCCAATAGCAAAACTTTCTAATACACTTTGTGAAATAGCATGATAACTTTCAATACAAGTGTGAATTCATAAAAGTGCAACATGTAACAATTAAATGCATATGTCCATAACAAACAAAAGCATATATTCACACTTTCATCATCATAAATTTCAATACAAGTCATGCATAGTTCAACACTTTTTTAAAGCAATTTAGCTTAAGGTTATAGAGTTTTGCTATCTTGTCTCTTTAGCTTTTAGCTTTTATTGGGCTTTAAAGCTCTCTTGGTAAACTTTCCCAACAAGCTCTTTGGGGTCTCTACTTCCTAAACATCATACAATGACATATTCATCATTTTCAAGTCATCAACAATGCAAGAGAACTACAAAAACGCAATAGAGCTTTCTCTTGCTTTTTCAAGACCCTTACAGCTTTATACTTGCTCTTGTGATTTAAAATGCTTCCCAAATCCTTTTCTCAATTTTACCCTACATAATTTTGCCTTATAAAGCCATTGGAAGCATCAAAATCATCAAAATCTAGCTCCTTCTTTACTGTTACAGAACTGGATGAAAATCACACATAAGAAGAATAAAATGATTTTTCAAGCTTTCATGATACATAGGGACTTATTCTTGATCCCAAACCACTTTTCATGTATTATTTAGCTTGAAAACTACACTTCCTCATCAAATAGAAAATTGGACAGCATCTCCTCTTAAACTTTGAATTTCCAAAAATTCATACAACAAACAAACCAAGCCAATATATACACCAAACAACTTCTTATCATGCAAGGAGTGTTTTGCAACCTATTATTTCCTCTAAACCCCTCTCTTTCTCACTTTCATACTCAAGAACCCTAACTTTCAATCTTGCGAAAGAGAGGATCAATCAAGAAACTTATGCATGAAAAAGATAGAGGAGGTTGCAAAGATTAAGAAAATGTGTTGGTTTGGTTGATTAAGTTTCTTACCTTGTAGGTGTGTGAAGATTTCTTCTTCTTGGAGCTCCCAAAAGTGGCGTCTTCTTGGCTTCTTGGAGAGCAGAAGTGCCAGCCAAATTGATAAGGAGGAGAGAAGAAATGGTGTTTTAATTAATTCCATTGAAAATGCTTGAATGGTTAAGATTAAATTTAACTTACAAGTTTAATTTAATGACTAAGATTAAACCACCTCTTTGACATTTTCTTGCTTCTAATTGGTTGTCATAAAGAAGCATTAATGAGCTATAATTGAGGCTAAAAATCTTGTTAGAAACTTGGTTACTCTAATATAATCGGTTACCGTCCTGTTACTTGCTCCGGTTACAACTTTCACAGTTAAAAGTAACTTTATTCCAGTAAATCTTTCTCTGCTTTTCTGGAAATGTTGTCTTCCTCTTTTAATCTCCATATTTTATTCACTCATATGGTAAAATAATTATTCCAAAAATGCCCCTGAAAAATGTAAAAATTCAATAGGATTATTCTACCCTGTCAAACCCCCAAAAACGTGCTACCGACGGGCAATTTAGCTTTAGGGCATGAAAAATTACTATAATCTTTATTGATACTCTATCCCTTTTCCGTTCCTCAATTTACCCTCCGGATTGTCTAAAATTCGTTTTTGAAAAAAATTATATTTCTAGGGTTTTCAAGAATTTTTCCCTCATATTTAATACTGGGCAACAATTTTATAAAATACTATAAAATTCACTTTATTGTTCTATATTCTAAGTTCAACTGATTGAGGTCTCTTGCTACCTCAAATAATTATTTTTTGCTTAATGCCCTTCAAAATTCTATAGACAGAAATCTAAGGACCCATTTGGTTCAATGAATGTGTTGGAATCGGATGGAATGAAAGATAATGGAATGGAATGGAAAGGAAAATTTTTCAGGTTGTGCTGTTTGGTTGCCACTGAAATGGAAAATAGGTTGATGGGAAAATTTTTATTTGGTTAGGTTAAAATTGTAGGAAAGAGAGTAGGAAAATTGTATTAAATGACTATAATGCTTCTAATGGCAAATGTAAAATGTTTTTTTATAAATACATGTATTTATTAATAAAAATTCAAATTATTTATATTTATTTTTAATATTTAATTATATAATATATAATTATATTATATTTATTAATTATATTTATTTATTATTAATTATATATATTTTTATATGTGATGAGGTGAAAATTTTCACCTCATCAGCTCATCTTCTCCTGCTCCAGCACCGTTGGGGAGGATGATATCACCACATGCAAACTTTCCTCTTCGGTCGAAGATACAGTTTCTTGAGGGAAGGCGATGGAGAAGGGAGAATGTTTGCCGGTGGCACAGCATTTGAGTAAGCAGCGGCGAGCCGGTGAGAGCGAGAAGAGAAGACGATTAGGGCCATAGCGTAATTTTCAAACGTTGGAAAATCAGATCCCACCAATATGAGTGGGAAGCCATTTTCCATTGAACATGGGAAAATCTTGCACCGCCGGAATCCATTTTCCATTTCCATTGTCGAACCAAACAGCCACCGCCACTGGAAAATGTCGATTTTTTTATTCCATCGCCAAATTTTCACTGAACCAAATAGGCCCTAAGTTGAGACTCAAAGATTCAAAACCCACAGCGTTGTTCAGTGAGTTTTGCTCTATCAGTTGAGCATATGTGAATTTTTTTGATATTTTGGTCAACCTTTGACTTTTTGACTTTGACTTTCTTAAAAGACCAAAATACCCCTAACATTTTCTCTTAATTTCCAAAATGCCCTTACTTTACTAATTTTTCAAAATACCAAGATTGTCCTTGATTTTATGCCCTTAATCTTTTTGTTTTATGACCTTTGGGTCCTTTCCAGGGTCACCCATCCTTCCATTACTCCAGGGTAAGCACGCTTAACTGCGGGTTCTTAAATAAAATCAAACCATTAGGTCAGGTTAACTATAATGTGTTTAGTCTATCACCTTCTCTTTTTCTGTACTTTCCATCTCTGAGCCGTAACTCAACCCATAACTACTAGTTTGGCTTTTCTTTCAAATTACAAAAATATACAAATATCACATTTCTCCCCCTTTAAAATAAATTTCGTCCTCGAAATTTACATACCTTCATATTACTCTATTTAGGTATCGACTCTTTTATCCTCTTCAGTTTCCCATGTAACTTTCATCCAGTATTAATCCTCTTTAACAGGGAACATGAAAGATATCCTGCACAAAGCTCAGATTTGGGGGTACAACCAAACGGTAGATGACGGGTCCAATTACATTCAATATTTGGAATATTCCAATATACTTTATATTGAGTTTCTTAATTCAAGATCTATCAGCATAATGGAGATCTACATCTCTTGCCATACCAGGTCTTACAAAGCACTATCTGGATACTGGAATGGTAGCATTCATCTAATAGCAGATTAACATTCGAGTTCCTCTTTAGTCCCAGCACCCATGCTCTCAACATATTTTCGAGCGGCTGAATTATTCTCTAATGACCAATTTTGTTTATTTTGCCAGAAAATATGTTGATTCTATCATTTGATTTACAATCATCCAAATCACATTAGGATTCATCGTTTCTTGAAATTCCACACTAATATCCATTAGAACACATCCTACTTTCATTCTTGAACCAACGGAGGTTTCAACATTCCCGGTGGCTTTTATTACTTTGTCTTCACTCTCTAATAGATGAGACGTCTTGCCACATAATCAGTGATGTCTCTTTTTATTCCCGGCCACCAAATAGTTATTTCATTTCATGGTACCCCCTCGTCATTCCTGGATGGATAGTGTACCTACTCTTGTAAGCCTCATCAAGCAATTATTGTCCCAGAGTAGGCTTTGGAGGGTTATAATATTTGTCTCCGCAGTTTATTATTCCCTCAAGAGGCTTAGGAAATTCACCGTTTCCCCAAGGCTCAATTAAGTCTCAACAGAATGAGCAAACTGATCATCCATTTGAGCCTGTCTAATCTCCCTTCCACATTGTCAACAATGTGAGCCAAATCTGTTAGGCTTCACATACAAATTTCTCATCCAACTTGTAATATCCATAATTTCATACTAAATGAAATAAAGGCTAATCTGACGATTAAGATGATGAATTAGAAATGAGAAGTAGATAGCTCAAAAAGAAAGAAAGATTAAGGGCCGAAAGTTCAGGCACGGAGTTCCGTGTGAATTCCAAAATTAAGTATATTTGGCCTAGAAGTAATATGAGGATGGGAAAACTTATAGGAAGGGACCCATATGTCATTTAATAAAAGACCAAGGGCATAAAGGTCTTTCAGAATCAAAAGTAAGGGCAAAATAGTAATTTTGCAAAAAGTAGAGAAAGTAAGGGCAACATGGTAATTATGAGAAAGTTAAAGGGTATTTTGGTCATTTAACAAAAGAAAAGTCAAAGTCAAAGTCAAAAAGTCAACCAGTTGACCAAAATATCAGAAAAACTTACAGATGCCCAAAA
>JANTPZ010140271.1:0-12085 GCA_025593235.1 Vachellia pachyceras | reverse complement strand
TTCAATGAAGACTTATTATTCTATTCTATCATCCTAGTTGTGCTTGGTTTTAGAGTCAACATGCATGGAGTTGATTTTGTCACTTTGCGATTTCCGTACACACACTAAGTGCCCTTCAAGGATTTCATGTGGCGGAGTTCATTCCATGTTATTCGTGACCTAACAAGTCGTGGTGGGGATATAGAAGGAGGTCACTGTGTGCATCTCCGGACCCATTCGAATTGTTAGGGTTTATGATTTCGAAAACTTAGTGCGAAAAGCAATTACTCTACCTAATCTTTTGCGAGCTGTGATGGCCCAATTCATTTTCAAGAGGAACCTATCATAACACTTCCATTTTCACTCCACCTTTGCCTAATTTTTCCTCCCCAATTCAAAAATACCAAAAACAAGTTTTTATTTCTGCATTTAGATTAGTAGATTAGTTTATTTCAAACGAAAACCACATTTGCATTTTGAATAGCAAACACAAGCATAAGCTAAGAACTTTTGGCGCGCGACTAGCTTCTGGTGAGAATGACCCTGGGTTGCAACTATACAACCCTTGGAGATTATAAATTTAATTCTTGGAAAATTTTCAAGGTTGACCAACGACACTGTTTTACGATTTGCGAGACAGGACACGCCAAGAATTTGGCGTCGTTGCCGGGGAAGCTAAGTGCCAATAGTAATTAGATTGTGTTTTTAATTGTTAGTCTTGCATCTTTGTGAATAGCTTAGGAATAGGTTGTGCATATCATAAGTTTTTCATCTGTTTCTGCTGCATTCTGCATAATTTTCGCACTTTCGCCGCGACTAATATAGTCTTTTGCCGCAACGAACACTCAATTTCTCAGAGGAATTCCTCTTGGGAGGTTGCACCGCGACCAAAAGTGACTTTAGCCACAACCAATTTCCATTTTCATACTCCTTTCACTTCATTCATAACAATTTCATTCATACATACACATAGGCCATACACCAACACATTCATACACTCTTACTTATCTTTTTCATTCATGACCCACACTGTCATATTTATCTAAATATCATGACTATTGAAAATACTTCTCCAACTTTTAAGACCAAAGATGAAGTTGCTCAGTCAAGCGTTCTATCAATCGCTTCCATGTCTGAATGTGAAACACAGCCTTCGTTTACATCGCTGTACTCTAAAAATGTCATTTGTGCTTGTGAGGGAATGGGAACATGTTGGATTGCATTGTGCTGAAATGTCTCTTTCCTATACCGCAGACTAAAAAGGAGCAGCTGATTGAACCTAGTGCAGACACCAAGACTGACTTAGTTAGAGAAGAATCCCTTGGAACAAAGAGCCTAGCGATGTTGAGAAAATTTTGGAAACTGCAGCTGGCCAGAATGAGGATCAACAGGACATCTCGAGTTATCAGGGAAGCAACCTTTACTCTCTCGAAATTCAAAAATTGATTCCTTCAGTTGAACAACCTCCCCCTTTGGATTTGAAACCTTTGCCTTCTAACTTTAAGTATGCTTATCTTGGATCTAATGACACTCTTCCAGTTATAATTGCTAAATCTTTATCTGAGAAAGAGGAAAAGAAACTCTTAGCTGTTTTGAGAGAGTATAGGAGGGCATTGGGGTGGACATTGGCAGATATCCCGGGGATTAGCCCAGCTATATGCACGCATAGGATTCTTTTGAAAGATGAACTAGAAGTGCTCTCCCGTGCGTTGCACGGAAAGCTTATAATTCATAATTATTACAAATAGCAAAAAATTAAATTATAGGAACCAAATTCAAAACTGAATAAAACTTTGAGATCCAATAGAAAAATTTAACTAATCATTGATATGAAAACACAAAACAGGAATAACAAAAGTCCTTGTAAGATGATTAAAACACATGTTCACACACCATACATTCTAATAACAATAGCAATCATTAATAATATTATCCATTTACAGAACTCTTCTACAAGCTTACAGCTTGAGAGAAATGATAACAATAAATAAAATTAACAATCACAGTATAATTAATCTGAGGGATGAGAAGCATAAGATGACTTTGACATGTATTAATCCAACTTTGCAAATTCAGATTCCTCACACAGTAAGCATTCACATCACATTGTAAGGAAACAATCTTAGATATGATCAAAATAAGTTCTGTAAATAACCTTTGCCCAAAGAAACAATGAGTAACAACCACCAAGTCCAAACGAAAACATACCACTAAGTTTAACAAATTAATGAATTAGCCATTAAACAAAGCTCTCTCCAGCTAAATTGTATATTGATAATGGGACTTCCCTTTTCCATTCTACCACATATCAATACATGAGATAAATCCAAACTTGTTTGAATTAAATGCTAAAGCTTGCATGAAAGCACTCCCTTAAGAACTGAAAAATATAAGGCAATAAATCATTAGATGGTGAACAAACCATGATGCAACACTTTTTTTAACCCAAATTTGCAATATCTGAACATTATTCAATGGCTTATTTGGCAGATATGCATATGTCGTAGCTGAGATATACCTGAAGCTGCCAAAAAAATATGATGCAACACTTGTCCCTTCATAAATGTATATATAATAGTGCAATTCTCATGCACATTCTGGTGAAGCTCTGTAACCATAACTTAAGGCTGAACTTTTTCCGTAGGCAACAGCTGCAAGAAGCAGTAAACAGAGACAAGTTCCTAAAATTTTTTACAAGTTGTAATATTATGTGACTAATTATACATGTATCATTTTTGCATCCTATATGTATAGAGTTTGAATGGTGACCATGAGAAACATATTATTCCATATTTCTCATTCACACAACATATAGAATACAGAAAAAGACCGGCAATTTTATTGTACAAGAGACTGGTTTTCAAGTGATTCAAAGGACTTGGTCTTTATTTTTTTTGTACTATACTGCATCTCGACAATCAAAATCAACAATCTTTTTTCTTTTGGTAAAATCAATAGTCTGATTTCAAGTATAATAATTCTTGGATAACCTTTGTTGATGAACTGATGAATGAAATCTCTGTATGATAGTGCAGCTTCAAAGACCCCTTAGAGACTACAATGGGCATAATAAATCCATACAAGTACTTCAAAAAGACTAAAGGATCATTGAAATTAAAGTTTCCAAGTAAATTCAGTTAGGGACAGTTTAAGTTAATCGAATACAACACTAACAAAAGGGCTGAGTAGTAGAGAATATCTTCTGACAGAATTGAAATTAAAATTACAAGTGTCATTTTGGACTATAAGAATTTTTATCATGAATATATCTTCTCCCTCCCTTGCCAGAAATTGAAACTTTTTATTTCCAAGGTTATTAAGACCAATTCATAAAGACATCAACAGAATTATTTGATGAAAAGTTAACAGTGCTTTGACCAGAACATTCAAGAATTAACAGCTAAGACCTTTTATCTATTAATATAATATGCGACTTATCCCTTCATGACAGCGGTTTGATTCTATATTTCACATGCTTCTGAACGGCCAAAAATAGTGTATCTGTTGTTTGCAACATTGTCATAAGCAAAATCCATCAAGAACATGCAGTCATCCATCCTATGGAATTCATAAAGCATCGAGTAAATGAAGAAAGCAGGGAACGTAATTAACAGGATGCAACTTACAGTGTTACGAATTGAAGAAAAAATGCTAGCTGAGGAACTACATTAACACAGTGGCAATCCGATGGCCTTGATATAACCATATTCACTATTTGCAACTAACCTCAGAATTGGGAAAAACAGTCTCGCCACCCTTCTCAACATTAGACAAATACATAATATTGCAAGCATGTGACAAGCATTTAAATGAACAAAGCATAATATTGAAGTCACCTATTGGAAGGAAAGTCCATGCAGCAATTCTTGCTTCAATAGCAGCAACTATTTCATCTTTCGAGATAAAACAGAAAAAAGGAAAAGAATTAACATGGCTTTTGAGAATAACAGTCAAGCTCATGAAAGTGCATACAACAGCTAAAATCGTCAAAACAATCCTGTATGTACTATTTCTATGATCAAATTCTCAGAAATCGGAAGCATGGAACATATATATATATAAGAATCACATTTCTCAATTTCAGAAAATAAAATTCCCCAAAGTAAAAATGACAAAAGGCCACTGGTTTTTTTTTTTTACAAATGGGGGGTTTGCAGATACTTAGAGCTACTTTCTCTGGTATTCTATCTCCTTTGATGCTTTCTCAAGTTCTCTGATGGACTTGAATATGGGGGACAAACTTATGTCTTTGCTTAAAATCTCTCCTTCCAAATTCTTTGCACTGATCTGCCATTAAAACTTATGACGTTTTAATCATTAACTTGGTGAGAAACTGGGAATGTTGCTACCATATCATCAATATCAACCAGTACCAAACATAAAATCAAGTAAGGAGATTTAAGGCATATTTATCAGATGCTATAAAAGGAGCTCATAAGACCAACCTGCTACATGCCTTCGAAACTCAGGGTCGCCAAATTTCTCCATCCAGATAAAATCATCATACAATGAGTGGTAAACTGGGTAATCTGCAAATGATTTGAACCAAGTTTAAGTCTTTAAAAATCCAGAAAACCAAAAAGTGATATACATCTAATTAATCTGATAGAATTCTCTGATCATGATGCAGACCATAAGGTAAAGAGAAAATAAATAATTGACATTTATAAAGCAAGATTGTATGCATAGTAACATAGACATAGAGCATTTTCTAAATCAATATCTTAAAAGTCTCTAATGCATTAGTACCCCAAATTAGTGGTTCTGCTGATATTTGACAAGAAGATATAAACAAAATGCAAATCTAGATAGGACACAAAACAGAACTCCTTTTTCTTAAACAAAAAAACAAACGGATTGTTCCCCGATTCACACCCTTTCCTCAGGTGTAAAGACTTTTGTTCTAGTGATATTGCATGCTAATTTCATCACAGATGCCTAAAAGGCATGCTCTTTTGTTTTATTTTGGGTTGCTTCTTGAAAAACAAATACTTTGAACAAAATAATAGCGAGTTCATTCATACATGTGTTTTTTTATGATTTTTATCGATGCATTTTCAAAAAAAAAAAAGCGAATCTATAATATCAAGGATCCTATTGCAAAATCTGCATCAGGGCAATGAACAGAACTATTAATGAATCAATTTGGACCTTTACTTTTTCCAAAAGACACGTAAGCTGATGGAATCCCCAAATGCTGCACAAAAGCTGCATAATCTGATCCCCCACCTCCTAATCTTCCAAACTTTCCATGCCGCAACAAGTTGTTTATGAGCATCGATATTGAGATTATACAGATATACCAACATTAAATCATCATAAATCACTCCCTAGCCGGTGGTAGTGGTAGTGGTTGTGACACCAGAAACGAAGGGTTGGTTGAATATGGAGGCGGGCACCTGCGGCTTCAAAATTTGTCGATGTTGATCGTCGTTCAAGGGGCTATCTTGAAACTTGATTGAGAGCTTCATATTTGAAGCCGCCAGATTTCGGCAAATTTTATCATTTTTTCTGGTCGTTGCGTGACTAAAAGGAGGACAAAGTGAAATGATTTGGGAAGCTCCAAGGGGAATTTATTCACCATTCTTAGCAAGCTCGGCGAAAACATGAACGGCGGCGCTGGTGAATCAACTGTGGGCTAAAAATGTGAAAGGCGAAAACAAAGAGGTCTCTCACACAGGCAGTGTTGGCTGGAAACGTGAGAGAGGGGCATCTGAATTAAAGGGCATGCTTTGAAAAGAGCATCTTGGGCTAAGTGAAACAGGTCAACATTTGTGGCGGGACGATTTTTGAAATTGTTTGCTTTGAAGCACATGGCAATAGGGATTTTTGAAATTGTTTGCTGTGGCGGGAGGGAAGAGAGAATGAAGAAAGAGGGAAGGAGAAAGTTAACTTTATGGCCATCATGCACAGAGAGTGAAAAGGATAAAAACATATAAAATAGCTTGATTATCGTGAGACTAATGAGGTTGGTGTTTGGGAGGGTAGAGCTGTGAAACCTGAGAGGCATTAATTGTGTACTGACCAAGTTACAAGGTAAAGTGCAAGGCCAAAGCAATTTCTTTTTTTTAAAGCAGTATAAAGCAGTTGGGTTAAGAGGGAACGAAGTATAAAAAAGTGAGAAATATGGTATGCAAGGATTCATGATGGCAACTCACAGAGTCCAAGATAGAGGCGTCAGAAGTAACGTAGGGCTAAAGCAGAGAGGCATTTATTGTGTACAGCAAGTTCAATTTAAAAAATACAGGGCACAACATTTTTACATGGTCAGATGCTGACTTGGTGAGTGAAGAAATCATTTGTTGTCAACTGCGCACGGAGCCTAAGATAAGCGAGTAAACCCTTATGAACAGTAAAATGTGTCTATAGCCACTGTTGAGCCGAATACCTGCCAAGCCGATGGTGGAAGAGGTTTTATATATATGTTAATTAAAACCCATTAGGCAACCCCAAAGGCGGTTGAATCCCCTGATTTTAGAAGTGGTGAAAAAAGAGATCACAAAATTGTTGAGTGCAGGGATCATATATACAATTTCAGATAGTGAGTGGGTTAGCCCTATCCATGTAATGCCTAAGAAAAGCGGGATTACGGTGGTAAGAAATGAAAGAGATGAGCTTATACCCACGCGAATCCAAAACTCTTGGCGTGTGTGCATGGATTATAGGAAATTAAATGACGCCACACGTAAGGATCACTTTCCTTTACCCTTCATAGACCAAATGCTTGAGAGGTTAACAGGGAAATCACATTATTGTTTTTTGGATGGGTTCTCAGGGTACTTTCAAGTACCAATTGCACCTGAGGATCAAGACAAAACCACTTTTACATGCCCTTTTGGTACATTTGCACACCGCAGGATGCCCTTTGGGCTGTGTAATGCCCCGGGGACTTTCTAACGCTGCATGATGGCAGTTTTTTCTGAATTCTTAGAAGAATGCATGGAAGTTTTTATGGATGCTTTCACTGTTTATGGAGAGTCCTTTGAGGAATGTTTCACTAGCCTCGAAAAAGTTTTAAGAAAATGCATTGAGAAAAATTTGATCTTAAATTTTGAAAAATGCCATTTCATGGTAAATGAAGGGATCATACTGGGACATTTGATTACAAAAAAGGGTATAGAGGTAGATAGAGCAAAAATTGAAGTAATTTCCTCATTACCTTACCCTAGTTTTGTAAAAGAAATACGTTCTTTTCTGGGTCATGCTGGGTTTTATAGGAGGTTCATCAAAGATTTTAGTAAAATTGCGGTATCTTTGTCTAAACTATTGCAAAAAGATGTAAAATTTGACTTTGATGACAATTGCAAGGTAGCTTTTGATAAACTCAAAGAGAGGCTTGTTACTGCACCTATTTTAATTTCCCCAAATTGGAAATTGCCCTTTGAACTTTCTTGTGATGCTTCAAATTACGCTGTAGGGGAAATGCTCGGGCAGAAAATTGACAAAGTTACTAGAGCTATAGCATATGCATCTGAGACTTTAGATCCAGCTCAAATGAATTACACTACAACTGAAAAAGAGTTGTTTGCTGTGGTGTTTGCATTAGAGAAATTTAGACAGTATTTATTGAGCTCTCATGTTATTGTTTTCACGGATCATGCAGCTGTTAAGTACCTACTGGAGAAACCCCAGTCAAAGCCATGATTGATCAGATGGGCTTTACTGCTTCAAGAATTCGATGGGAAATTAAAGATAGACCAGGAGATGTGAATCAAGTGACGGATCACTTGAGCCGTCTGCCAGATGATGTTAGGGGAATGGATTCCTCTGAATTAACCTGTGATTCGTTTACTGATTCTCTTCTTTGTGCCTTAATTGCTAAGGAGCCATGGTATGCCAATATTGTTAACTATTTAGCTACTGGATTTATTCCACCATTTATGGCTTCACCTCAGGCAGTAAAACTCAAGAGTGAATCGAGGCATTACATATGGGATGCACCTCATTTATGGAGGATGTGTAGTGATCAACTAATAAGAAAATACGTCTCAGATGAGGAGTTTGAACCAATTATTTCAGCTTGCCATTCTATGGTATGTGGATGGCTAGGAAGGTACTAGATTCAGGATTTTACTGGCCTTCCTTATTCAAGGATTCATACTTGTTCTGTCGCGCTTGTGATAGATGTCAACGATTTGGGGGAATAGGTAAACGAAATGAAATGCCTCAACAACCCCTGCTATTTTGTGAAATATTTGATGTTTGGGGGATTGATTTTATGGGATCATTTCCGCCGTCGTTTCGATTCATTTATATACTTTTGCAGTGGATTACGTGTTGAAATGGATTGAAGCAATTCCTGCTAGGAAGGATGATGCTCAAACTGTGTTGAGATTTGTTAAATCCAACATTTTCTGTAGATTTGGAATTCCAAAATCAATAGTCAGTTGAGATTTGGAATTCCATTTTTGCAACAGAATTATGAATAACTTATTAGCAAAATTTGGCGTCAATCATAAAATCTCCACCACTTATCACCCGCAAACCAATGGTCAAGCTGAAGTATCAAATAGAGAGGTGAAACGGATCCTAGAAAAAATGGTGAAACCATCAAAAAAAGATTGGAGTAGACGCTTAGAAGAAGCATTATAGGCCTACAGAACAGCCTATAAATCACCAATTGGAATGTCACCATACCGATTAGTGTTCAGTAAACCATGCCATCTTCCGGTAGAGTTGGAGCATAAAGCATATTGGGCAGTTAAAAATTGTAACATGGATATGGATGCTGTTGGAAGTGAAAGAAGCTGCAAATGCAAGAAATGGAAGAATTGTGCATGGAAGCATATGAAAATGCCCGGATGTATAAGGAAAAGACTAAGCTAGGCATGACAAGGGTATTCTAAGGAAGAATTTCAAGGAAGGCGACAGAGTACTGCTGTTTAAGGCTCGTTTTAGTTTTAAACCTGGAAAATTTAACGACCGTTGGGACGGACCTTTCCTGGTAACCAAGGTACATAATTTTGGTATGGTAGAGCTCAAAGATAAAAACACTGGAGCTATGATGAAAGTCAATGGGCATCTATTGAAGCACTATCATGAGAATTTCAAGCCGCCTTAATCACTAGGTTGTTCCTTTCCCTTCCTTAATCATTTGGTTGAGCTTTGAATGATTATGTTTTGAATAGCAATGTTTTAAGTGTGGGGAAGGAACATGGCCAGTAGAGGTAGTTTTATTTTTGTTTTGTAGTGTAGGTTTGCTTGTGAATTCAATAAACTCCCTTAACATTGTGATTGGCTTGTCTTAAAAGGGGTTATTGTTGAAAAGAGTTCTGTTTGGAAAGTAAGAATGTGTAAAGTGCTTGCTTGAAGTTCTAGGTTTGATTGCTGGCGGGTGTTGTGTTTTGTGCTTTCATCTGTGATTTTTTTCCTCTCAGTGATGTTTCTCCACGACCAAATTCATATTTCGCCGCGGCTAATTTGCTGATTGAGTTGAGTGAGCTCTCGGGAAGTCCTCACCGTGACTAAATTAATATTTAGCCACGGCCAACATTGCGACCCTTCGTATTTTTTTCCGCGACTAAACTTTGGTTCGCCGCGGCTAAAATCGTGCCTTTTCACCTTCTCCCCTTCACTTTTAAAAGAAAATTTCGTTCATTTCCTTCCATTTCACGTTAACGTTTCGCCGTCGCTGTTGTTCCCGTCACTGTGTAGCTCGCCGTTGGTCGCCGTGACTCTCACATTTCTCCATCATCGTTTGTACCTTTCATCTGATGTAAGCATTTCATCTTTCCATTCCTTTCCATTGTGATTTCATCATTTTTTTCTTTCAACTTTCGCTGTGTTCTTCGCTGATGTAGTCGCTGTTCTACGATTTTTGCCACGACAAAAAAGGAAGTTCGCCACGACCAAATATGTAAATTTAGTCGCGATGAAAATTGTTTTTTGCCGCGGCCAACGACTGCAGCTGCTGTTTTCACCTATGTTAATTCTATGTTTCTGTTGTTTTCTGTGCCAATTTTTGTTGATCCACTTAGTAGCCATGCCTAGAACTAAAGTACCCAGTGTAGTTGATCCTCCTATCTCTGAACCAGAAAATCCTCAGACCTTCGAGGAAATTTTTGAGCTTACTCAGAGGCGTCTTTTGGTTAAGGAACGCCATTTTCCATCCACACCTACCGACCACCCATTTGTGCGTCGTATGATTCAATCTGGCTTAACTGGCCTTATCCGCCATCGTACTGAGGGGAACCTTGCTTTTGTCCATCACTTTTATGCTCATTGCCGTCATGAAGCGGCCATTTTCATCAGTTTTCATGGTAAGGCCCCATTACACGCCATGAACCGTCATACCATTGGAGCTCACCTAACCTTACCTCTTCCTGAGCAAGACCATTTTATCCATTTCATGAGTGAGTTCCCTAAGAACGAGATTGCGGAGACTTTATGTTTACCAGGGATGGGTTGGCGTATACCTCAGAGGACTGAGATGTATATTCACCGTTCTGAGTGTCGCCCTGAGACTAAACCATATATTCACCTTATCTGTAATAACATTCTTCCGACCAGCCATCTAGCGAACTTACAGAAGAAACTAGCCCTCTGCGTTTACATGCTGATGCAGGGGATTAGTTTTGACATCTCCACTCTCATTTTCTTAATTCTTGTCTTAATTCTTAATCGAATATTTATGATCCAATATTGTGTGAAAAGGATAGAGGCCTTCATTTCAAAAACCATCATCTTGCCCAAACACAAACCTTTTACATTCATCTTTTGCTACCCATTTGAGCCCTTCGCTCTTGGAAACTAGCATTTGAAAAAAAAAAATTATTTATCTCTATGTATGCAAGCATATGTTGGTGAATGTCTGGCTTTGAATTGCAATATGTATGAAGAAGAATAGAACCACATATATAATAAAAAAAGAAAAAGAAGAAGAAGAAAAAAAGAAAAAGAGAAACAAGATTAATATTGAAAATGTGTATTTCTCTGAAAGTCTTGCAAAATATCAAATGATTATATCCTTTCGGTGCTGAGTTTTCAAGAATTCATTTCATCTCATTATTCCACTTCATTTGCGTTTAACACCACCATCCACTTTAAACCTTAAAGCCCTCTTGATTCACATTATATCGATCCTGTGGTAGAGAGGTAGAATAATTACAAGCCTATGGTAGAGATTCGAACAAGCAGACCATGAGCGAAAATTATCCTTGCATAGTGAGCAGAGAGAAACACTTTCTACCCTTTAAGAGGAAGTTTCTTTTATTTAGTCTCTTGAATTGAATTCTCTTAGAATTTGATTTGGAATTGTCTCTTCTTTTGTCATTGATAGTCTCTTGACGAATGTTCTTCACCAAGATCAGTAGTCCTGGACTTATGAGTATATTTCCTAGATGTATTGATCAAATTTTTGAATTTGAAAAGAGCTTTGTCCAGGAGTACAAAGGTTTAAGTGTAGGGGAATTTGATTGAGCTTTAAATATGTTAGTTTTCCTCTAGAATTTCCAGAGTCATAGAGTCAATTTTGTTATTTCATTTTAGGAATTATGTGCAAAAGGGCAAAGGCAGCAACTCTGGGCATGTTCACCGTGGCGTAAACAAAGTTCACCGCGGCCAAAGTTCAAGCAAACAGACGGAGAACTCTCGGGAGAGTTTCGCCGTGGTGAAAATCGCTTATCAGAACCTGTTTTTTTACTCCAGATGGAAATAACCCGATCCAACCTTCAAGACCCGACCCAGAACGATTTTAATACCACATTTAGGGTAACTTTCGAGGAGGAGGAGGAGGCAGAGAAGAGGCAAGACACACTCACACCTATTTTCTATCATCTACACACTCTCCAAACCCTACCATCACCCATTTCTTCCACCATCCATCCATCTACAATGCTTCATCCATCCATTTGGAGTATGATTGATCCTTCCATGAGGAGCTGAGCATCTCCAACCTCTTGAAGATGGAGTAAGCTGGAGTTTGAAGTGCCGAAAGGGGAGTATTTGCTTTCAATCTGTATTTACATTATAGATTACTTAGGATCCGAGTTGGACTATGTGATTTGTATGTAAATACTTGGTCTCGGTTGAGCCAAACTTGGATTATTGTGTATTGAGTTGTTTTGTGATTGACAAAGTTAAATAGAGTTCATTTGGCTTATTCAAT
>JANTPZ010140267.1:0-10193 GCA_025593235.1 Vachellia pachyceras | reverse complement strand
AAATTGTATAGAATCACACTCTGGGAAATATCATGGACTGTTTTGCTTGATTTTTGATATAAATGTGGAAAGAAATATCATGCCGAGAAAGTTAGTTCATGATCTTGCCCTTTCTAGTAGACCGAGACATGGGTCTCTTCCTGATCTTGTCCTCAACAAGTTCTCTCCCTCAGATCTGGTCTGGTCATGGCTATGAAGCAGTATGGATTTTTTTTTTAAAAAAATATTCATGAGCTACGGCGCCCTATCTTGAGAAAAGGGCGTCGTAGGGTACATACCTACGGCGCCCCATTTCAAATATAGCGTGTCGTAGGCCTTTACTTACTACGCCCCTCACATTTGCGCCCCCTTGAAAAAGGGCGCCAATTGGGTTAAAAATAGGGCGTAAAAAGTACCTTTTGTAGTAGTGTCAGTATAGAGCAAAGAGTGGGCAGAGGTGACCTAGTTGTTGCCATTAGAGAAGATGGTGTCGAATTATGAGAGGGAGATGCATGACCTAAAGAAATAGGTAGAGAAGGTAGTTTTGGAGGTATGTCATAGGTGAATGGATAAAGCACAGGATCAATTTAAATAGGATGAGATGAGCTAGGCTCAAATATAGGTTGTGAAGGCTGAGATGGAGGTGATGGTTGAAGGGATGGCTAAGGTGTAACACCTATTTCCCCCCTATATGCTTGTATTAGATCACTTTTGAAACATCATTGGGGCTTAGATATCAAAAGTTGTCCAAAATTGTGAACTTGGATTTTCAAAAAAGTAGAAAAGCGTTGTTATTGTTCACAGGGCATTTTTTTTTTCAGATTTCTGGCCCAACTTTGAAAAATCATAATTAATTCTAGGAAAAATCGAAATGGAGTGGTTCCAAGTTCTAAATTTAGCTTATTAAGTGATATATAGGGGAAAAATACTCATTGGCCAAAAATATTGCCCATTTGAATCAGTTTATTCCGAAAAGTTGTACTGTATAAATGGTCACTTCCAGTTTTCTAGTTTTTCTCTTAAATTTTGGAAAATTATATCTCTCAAAATACACATCCAAAATTTGCAAACTTTATATCATTTTAAAGCTTAGGATGTGTATTTTATGACTGGAAATGTTTAGCTCAATTGGAGCTTGTTTGCTATTTTTAATCCCCACGTGAAACAGATTCATTTTTCAGGGCCTTTGGAACCCCTTAACTTTGAAAACCAATTTTCTTAAAATTTACCAAAACCTCTTTTTGGTCCATTAACCCTCCTCTAACATGCATGATTATCCCTTTACCATTCCTTGTTACTTTTGGCCCATTTCATGCATGCATTATCACATATTCTCATGATACTTTTTGTAGAGGTTGAGGGTTACAACCACAACAACAACTTCAAGAGAGTTATCAACTCAAATATTTACACAAAACCATGCAAGCAAGAGCAACTTCTTCATGCATCAATAATCTTTTCCTTACCCTTGTTTGAGCTTGTACCTACATGGTTAGTTGGTGGGGAATGAGATTTGGGAATCCCAATAGCAAAATTACATAATCAAAATATTGTGAATGTGCATACATAACTTTAGAGCATGTGTACGATCATATAAAAATGTGACACATCAAACTACACTTTATCATGTATATGGCCATAGCATAAAAGTCACATTTCATACACCAATCATTCACTTTAATCATCATAAAAGTTCATGTAACATTCACAACTCATTTTCATAAACATAACAGGAGAATAGTAGTCTTACTACCTTTATTTTGCTTTCCTTTAATCAAACTTCAAAGTGCCCTTGGATCTTTTTCAAATATGCTCTTGGAGATCTTAAAACCCTAAAAATCATGGCATAACATCTATATAAACATGCCATCATCAAGATGCAACAAAACTTGCAAAAACGCACAAAAGCCCCTTTTGGTTTTCTAAGAGTCCTACAAGTTCAAGGCTTGGTTTTTAGGGTTCCTTAAACTTCTAAAATCCACCTCTTAGCTTTACCCTACACAACACATCATTTTAAAGCCAATGGAACCATCAAAACACCCAAAATGACAGCCCTTCTATTTTTTTCTTGGCTTGGCTGAAAACAACAATAAAAAAGGGGAAAATGGGTTTTTCAAACTTTGTTCTTGTAACCATGTGTTTTCTTGCTTCCAAAACCCCTTTTGTTAACACTGATCAACTCAAATACACCTCCCCTTAGGCCAAACGAAATTTGGGCAACACCTCCCCATAATATGGAGCTTCCCATATTTTTACAACAACTCAAAACAACCAACAACATAGCTTTTACTACTCAAGAAAGAACTTGCAACCATTTACCACATTTAGACCCTTCTCTTTTCCATTTTCAACTCTTGAAATCCTAGCCATCATCTTCCAAAAGAGAGGCTTATTCAAGAAAACAACTCAAGAGAAAGGTAGTAGAAGGTTGCAAAGCTTGGTTGCTAGAACACATTACCTTGTGTTATGGAAGCTTGGTTCTCTTCTTTCTTGCTTGAGAATGGCATTTTTGGCTAGAGATAATTTCCAGACTTAAGAGAGAGAGGGAGGGGATGGAAATGAGGGGGAGAGAGAGTGAGTTTCAAATTAAAAATTGCCTCTTGAAAATTATGTGGAGGAGATTGATTCTTGGAGGCCAAGTTTGAAAATACTTGATGGAGATTGTGCCACTTGTCCTAGTCTCATTGCTTGCTGAAAAAGTGACTTTTGGCTTGCCCTAGGCGTCCGGTTGGGCTGACTAGGCCTCTGCCCATTCAGTTACTTGATCCAGTGGCATGCATTTCTGTAAAGTGATCTTTACTCAGGTAACTTTCTTTTTACTTTTTCAGAGACTTTCTCTCTCATGTGGTGCCAATCCCTAGGCCTCCTAATCATCCCCTTAAACTTAATAAACCTTAAAACCCTAAACTTGTCCTTAATGCTTTTTAATGTTTCCTTAAATTTGTGGTCACTTTTACCCTACACAAAAATTCATTTTGAACCCATTGGAAGCATCAAAATCATCAAAAGAACATTCCTTCCCCATGAACCTGACTTGGCCGAGACACATGCATAAAACCATCAACATGAATTTTTCCAACTTCTAACACGTATGCCATCATATTCTTGATCTCAAGCTCATTTTCATGGATTGCATAGGTTGATTTTAACTCTCCCATATCAAGTAAAAATTTGAGCAGCACCTCCCCTAAAAGTTCATCATTCCCAAATTTTACAAAATTAAAAAACAAGCTCAAACAACAACAAGATATATACCAACATGCTCCTTACATCACAAGGAGACTTTTGCAACCAATCACAAGCTCTAAATCCCTCTCTTTCTCAATTTTGCTCTCAAGAACCCTAAGTATCAAACTTGAGAAAGAGAGACCAAATCAAAATTCCAATCCATGGAAGTTGTAGAGAAGAGCACAAGGAAGAGATTTATGTATAGCTTAAGGTGTTTCCATCTCTTACCTTTGATTTTCCTTGAATTTTCCTTCTCTTCTTCTTGCTTGGATGGTGTCTTCTCCTTTCTCTTTTTGCAGCTTGAAAGTTCAGCCAAAGTGAGAAGAAATGGAGGGAATTTATGTTTATAAAAGCTTAACATAATTATTGTATGGTTAAGATGAAAGCTTACTAACTAAGTTTAATCTTAAGGGTTTAAGATGTTGCCAGCTATGAGACATTTGCTTAGCTCTCATTGGCTCCTTAAAAGTGGCAATAATGGCTGTAACTAAATGTTTAAAATCTGGTTTAGTTAGCCAAAATGGATTCCTTTCGGTTACTTTTACCGATTATACTTTTTACCGGTAAACATAACTTTATTCTAATAAATCTTTTTCTACTTTTCTGAAGATATTTTCTTCCTCACTTAATCTCCATATTTTCCTCTTGAATATGATAAATTTATTATCCCCAAAATACCCCTTGATCTCATCAAAATTTAACAGGATTATTTTATCCTGTCCAAAATCCCTGAAAACGAGCAATCGGGAGGCAAAATTTTTTTTAGGGCTTTAAAAATTTCTACATTTTTCACTGATACTCTAGCTCTTTTTCTTTTTTCAAAATTCCCTCTAGATTTTCTAAAATAAATTTTTGAAATAAATTATATTTTGGGGATTTTCAGGTCTTTTTCCCGATCTTCGGGGACATTGCCTTAATCGTACATCGAGCAATAATTTTATTAAATCCTATAAAATTCAGTAAATTTTTCTATGCCTTGAACTCAACTAATTAAGGTCTCTTGATACCTCAAATAATTATTTTCGGCCATTAAATCTTCAAAATTCTATAAATAAAATTCTAGGCCAATTTTCAACAATCCATCGAATCTTTGTCATTCAGTGGTTCTGCTCTATCTTTTTGGCCTCTGTGAATTTTTCTGATATTTTAGTCAACAGTTGACTTTTTGACTTTGACTTTGACTTTGTCAAATAACCAAACTTCCCTTACGCTTTCTCTTAATGACCAAAATGCCCTTACACTGTCTAACTTTTCGTAATTTCCATTTTGCCCTTGACTTTTTCGCCCTTGATCTTTTGTGTAATGACCTTTGTGTACTTCTCAGTAGGTCACCTATCTTGAGATTGCTCCAGGGTGAGCACGCTTAACTGCGGAGTTCTCGTAAAATTTCTCCTGCTGAGCCAGGTCTGACTTTAGGTTATTCAGCCCATCGGCATCAACTTTTTTCGCTCTTTATATCTGTGGGTTTTAACTTGACTTCTAACTACTGGTTTGGCCCTTTTTATCCAATGACCATTTTATCCTTGGTCTTTATACTTAATGACATTTATGTCCCTGGCTTACATTCTTAGTAATCTCAAAGCCTTAGGACTAAATTGACCAGGGTCTCTTTGGTCCATTGACATCTTCTCTTTCTATACTTTCATTTCTGGGCCTTGTCTTATCTCATATCTATTGGTTTGGCCTCTATTTCAGTTTACAGAAAATGGTGGATATTACACTGGCTGAGGAGGAGGAGGCTCCAGCATAGCAGGCAACGGACGTTCATCCAGCAGCACTAACCTTGCCACACTTGAGAGCTTGGCTGTAGAGTTTCAGCAGTTCAGAGTTTCATTTGAGAGGCAACAGATGTACCGCTGGAGGATGGACACCTTGATTGCGCAGAGCTTACACTTCGAGTTGCCTCCGAAGGAGGATGATGACATTAGCAGTGCAGAACCTTCCGGAGCCGGACCATCTAGAGAGGGCGGAGCAGCGGAGGGGACTAGGGAGGAGGAGGTTGCTGCCGACGTGGATTCTGAGGGAGACTCGCCGATGCAGGGGGATGACTAGCTGTTTAGCATGTTTTTCCTTTTTGTTTGAACATTGATACAATTGTGGTTAGATTCTGCACTTTTGTTGTGAATATTTTGTTGCTTCAACTATATGTGTATATATGGATTTTTCCTATGCTGATTTCTTAATTTCGTTGCATGTGTGCATGAATGTTCGATGTTGCTTGCGAATGCCATGCGCCTTAATTGTTAAATCTTTCCTTTCAATCATTGAGGACAATGTTTGATTTAATTGTGGGGGGAGATTTAGAATTTAGAGTGCTTCCAAGCAATATTTTGAAATTTAACATGCAATTGAAATTTTTGAAGGATAATGTTGTGCTATTTTGTCTCAAAACTTTGGAAATTTTTTAAGTTTCTTTAAAATTTTCGGAAAATAATATTGAATTTCCAGAGGGACTGAACTGCAATTTTAATCTCTGACCATTTTTGCCATGACCAACTCTGTTGTTCGCCGCGGCGAAAGTCTTTAAATAAAGCAATTCAGCCTCTCGGGTGACTTTCACCGCGGCAAAATATCACTTGCACACAGAACCATCTCTCGGGTGTGGTTCGCCACGACCAACTTCGTGGTTAGCCGTGGCGAAACTTTAGTACACACAAAAAAAGGTGATTTTCAAAAAAAACAATTTAGGGTTTGGATTTCAAAATAAAAAGTTCCTCTCACCTTTACTACCATTAACACTCCTGAGCAATGCTTATGAAAATATGATTTTTATAGCAAATGCATTGGGAGGTTGATGCATGAGTCTAAGGATCAAAGTTTTTAGTTAATTATGTTTTTGGAGTTTTTAGCATATGATAAGCGTATATTAGTTTTAAATTGACTCTTTGCGTTTTTTGTTCTTGAGACTGTTTAATTGAGGCATTAGCCCTGTCATGAGGATAATTGGACCTAATTTTATTTGATTAAAGTGGGTCTGTCTTAATTCGTAATCTCTCTAGAACTTGTCTTGATTCTTAATCAAAGCTTTATGATCCAATATTTTGTGAAAAGGATAGAGGCCTTCATTTCAAAACCTTTCGTTTAGCCCAAACACAAACTCTTCATTATTTCATCCTTGCTACCCTTTTTGAGCCATTCACTCTTGAAAACCAGCATTTGACTATCCTTATATATGCAAGCATATATTAATGAAATTTTGGATTTGAACTGTTCTTCTATCAAAAAATTGAAAAGAAGAGTAATAAAAAAAAGAAGAAGAAAGAAAGAAAAAAGGAAGAAGAAGGGAATAAAGAGAAAATAAATGTAATGTTTGAAAATGGATTTTTCTAGAAGTCTTGCAAAGTATTGATGTGATTAAACTCCTTCGGTGCTGTGTATTCAATAATTCCATTTCATTTCATTATTTCGTTTCATTATCTTTAAACCCCATCATCCACCTTAAACCCTAAAGCCTTCTTGATTCACATTATATTCATCTTGTGGTAGAGATGTAGAATAATTACAAGCCTCTGGTAGAGATTCAAATAAGCATACCATGAGTGAAAATTGTCCTTGTATATTGAGCTGAGAGAGAAACACGTCTACTTTTTGAAAGGAGGTTTCTTTTATTCGGTCTCTTGAATTGAATTCTCTTAGAGTTTGATTTACAATTGTCTCTACCATTATCATTGCTAATTCCTTGACGAATGTTTTTACCAAGTTCTGTAGTCCTGGACTCATGAGTATATTTTCTAGGTGTATTGATTATTTTTAAGTTTTTGAAAAAGCTTTATCCAGGAGTACAAAGGTTTAAGTGTGGGGGAATTTGATTGAGCTATATTTGTAAAATTGTTAAAGTCAATTTTAGCCCATACATGACCCTTTTGTGCTTAATTTGAGATTAGGAGTTGTTGATTTGGATTAGTGTGATTTTGGGTACATATGCCATGAATAATGATGCTATTGTGCTTAAATTCCATCATGAGCAAATGATACTGCCAATATTTGCTATTTCATTTTAGGAACTCTATACAAAAGGCAAGGGGAAACAGCTCTGGAGAATTTCGCCGCAGCCAAAGTTCAATTAGCAGGCATGAACTCTCAGGAGAGGTTCGCTGCAGTGAATATTGTGTAACATCACCATATTTTTACTCCAGATGGAAATTAACCTGACCCAGCTTTAGAGATCTGACCTAGAACGGTTTTAACATGCCATTTTTAGGGTATTTTTGAAGGAGGCTGAGAGGATAGCAAGAAGAGAAGATGGGAGGCAAAGACACATCCACACTCCATTCTTCTTCACCTTCCACACACACTAAACCCTATCTACTCCATTTCCTCACCATCCATCCATTCATCCTGCCTCAATCATCCACACGGAGCTCGATTCCATCACCCTTGAGGAGCTAAGCATCTCCATCCTCTTGAAGATGAAGTGAGCCAAAGTTTGAAGTGCCGAAAGGGGAGTATTTGCTTTCAATATGTATTTACATTATAGATTACTTGGATTCTGAGTTGGACTTTGTAATTTATGTTTAAATTCTTGGTCTCGGTCGAGCCAAACTTGGATTATTGTGTATTGAGTTGTTTTGTGATTGACAAAGTAGAATAGAGTTCATTTTGCTTATTCAATGAAATCTTGTTCTCTTCTATCATCCTACTTGGTTTTAGAGCCAATAATGTATGTAGTTGATTTTGTCACTTTGCGATTTTCATACACACACTAAGTGTTCTTAATGGATTTCATGGAATGGAGTTCATTTCATGAGATTTCTAACCCAGTGAGTTGTTGGGGGTTTTTGATTAAGAAACTTAGTGCGAAAGTCGATGCTTTCCCTAATCCTTTGCAAACTATGATGGCGGAATTTGTTTTCAAGAGGAAACCACAATCACATACCCTTTTCACATTCCAATCTACCTTTACCTTCTTTCTCACCAGAAAATACCAAAAACAAGTTTTATTTTGTAATTAGTTTAAGTACATAGTATAACTTGATTCAAAAACTGATTGCATTTGCATCACAAGCATAATCACAAACTAAGGATTATTGGTACGTAATAGTAGCTTCTGGAGAGAATGACCCTGGGGTTGTCCTTGTACAATCCTTGGAAATCACAATTAATATTCATGATCCATTTTCAAGGCTAACCAACGACCTAAGTTTACAATTTGTGTCTTAGTCGGATCAACCACCAATAGTATAGTGTAAGAGACGCTAAGGCTGCCCATGAGATTGGAACTTCAAATGCATATATGAGGAGAGTGGACACCCTAGAATCGAAGGTCCATTCTTTGGAAAGCAAAGTCACATCCCAACTGTCTCTAATCACTGCTGAGTTGAAGAGTTTGAATGCTAATAAGGCCTAGCCATCCATGGATTTAGCTGCTCCAAGTTGTGAGACTTGTGGGTCAGTAATGCACATAACAAGTAAGCCGGTTTGAGGATGTATCTGCAATATGTTAAGGGAGACCCAACCAGAAATGGGATCTCTACTGCAACACATACAATGAAGGGTGCAAATCCAACCCGAAGTTTAGTTGGAGGGGTGAAGAAGCTAGTGGCCAATGATTTCAATGAGGTAGAGGAGCTGGATAGTCTAGCTCCAACATCCAAAATAATCAACAAGCCTTGAGAGTCCACCAAAGGAAGATACAAATCAGCTTCTTGAAAATATGCTGATTTTACTCAAGGAAGAAAAGGCTTATACAACTAACCAGTTTAATTCATTAGCCTCATTGATTCAGAAGGATTCCTCAAAGAATAAAGCGAGATATGCTTCTTTGGAGAAGATGATGGAGCAATGGGAGACAAAAGTTGAAAATATGAACTCCTTTGTCACTTAACTATCAAATAATTTGAGTGAACAACAAGCAGGAAGTGGTGGCTCCATACCTTCGAATACCGTCATCAATCCCAAAGGATTAAATGCAATCAATTCGAGAAGTGGGAGGCAAGTGAAGTTTAATGATGAGGAAGAAGAGGAGAAAGAAGAATAAGAGAGTGAATGTGAATGATTGCCACATCCCATGACCATTGAAAAGAAGAGTGAGAGCACTAAGGAGGTGGAAATGCTGCTAAAAAGAGAATTTTCCTCAGAAAAAGAAGAAGAATGACTTCGAAGTAAGGGACTAAGAGCTCAAACTTAAAAGGAAGCAAGCATGGTTCTGCCTCAGTAAAAGGTAAAGAGGTAAACATTGATGAACTCCTTTTTCCCAATTCATATTTAATGGGTAAAAAACTTGCTGAAAAGAAAAGTGAAAAGGAGGTTTATGATTTGTTTAGCAAAGTAGAGGTCAATATTCCATTGCTTGAGTTAGTGAAAAAGGTCCCCACATATGCTAAATATCTTAAGGATCTTTGTACCAATAAAAGAAAATTTAGGCCAAATGAAAAGGTCCAAGTAAGCTCTAATGTTTCAGTCTTGTTTAAACCTTAAATCCTAGTAAAATATCAAGACCCTGGATCTTTTAGTATCCCTTGCACTATAGGTAAAATAACCATAGGGGGAGCATTACTAGATATAGGGGCCACAATTAACATAATGCCAAAATCTGTGTATCAAGCTTTAGGGGTAAAAAATTTGAAGGCCACACCGGTAGTACTCCAGATAGCAAATAGAACGATAAGGTATCCGGATGGGATAGTTGAGGACATTTTGGTAAAAGTGAAAGACTTAGTTTTCCTTGCTGACTTTTATGTGCTTGACATGTCTAAAGAATCCATGAGTGAGTCCACCTTGATAATGGCAGACTGATTGAGCTTTATTTATATTAGTTTTTTACTTGAATTTCGAGAGTCTTAGAGTCAATTTTAGCCCATACATGACCCTTTAATGCTTAATTTGAGATTAGGAGTTGTTGATTTGGATTAGTGTGATTTTGGGTACATATGTCATGAATAATGATGCTATTGTGCTTAAATTCCATCATGAGCAAATGATACTGCCAATATTTGCTATTTCATTTCAGGAACTCTGTACAAAAGGCAAGAGGAAGCAGCTCTAGA
>JANTPZ010140265.1:0-11071 GCA_025593235.1 Vachellia pachyceras | reverse complement strand
GAATCAAGTGGTTAGCGTAGTTAATTAAAATCAATAATCCTCTACGGGGTAATGGTCCTTAACCAAGTGTTTGATATTGTGTTATAGGGTGAATAATCGTGTTTGAGTATTTTAATTAATGAATTGTTTATTTAGTATTGACATAATCTGTATGTTTTGTTATAATAAATTGTCTTTGGATAAATCATTGTAGCTACTGTAAAGCTACTTTATCTTGCTGAAAATACTTTCAAAATTCATCTGAGCATTGCATGAGTTTTCTTATCTCAAATCATATTCCATAAATGTCCTAATTTATGTATTGATACATGGGATAGTGGGAGAATTTTGGTTTAAGCCAGTCGATTAAATTCTCACCAAAAATATGTTGAATTCAATTGCATATTTATGTTTAGTATGCAATCTTAAGGAGTAGTCATAGTATCATCTATGTTGCATATATAAAGAACTCATTTGTTTTTTTTGGAACAATTTGAAAGAGAAGTATGATCACCATAAGCTATTTATTTTTCCAAAAGTCCGAATGGATACATTTGCATTTGCAAGACTTCAAGTTTGTGGGTGAGAATAACCCAACCATGTTTCATTCATCCAATTGTGTCCTATTTTAGTAATACAGGGAGAAAGGTTGCAAGAAATATATTGATTTACTTTCTTCCATTCTCGGATCAACAAACTTTTGTTGAAAAATCATGAATATGTTCAATATGACCAACTATATTTCTCGAAGTGAATATAGTTATAATTAAATATAATGGTGGTGGTAATCGAGATAGTGGATATGAAGGCAACCATGTGTGTGGTTAGAATCATTGTGGTTGGGGGAAAAAAAAGAATCATAGTGGTTTTACTTAACACCTGCAGTGAGAATCATAAAGGGGCAAAATATGGGCATAGTAAATAAATTAGGTTTGTATGCTCTAAAAGAGCCAATATTTTGTTAACTAAAGGAATAGAATTATGCGTTGACAATGCACTTTATTCTACCAAATCAAAAAAGAAACTGAGTTTCAAGAATATAACATGAACCTAAAGGGAAAAATCTCAAGAACTCACAACCAATTTGAACTATATGCAACTCAAGAACACTAAACAAATGTTAACAATCTACTTGAACCTTTGAGTATAAAAGAACAAGGACATTAAGCAAGGTTGATCAAGCTTTGATAAATCGTTAGTTCAATAAAAAACATAGAGAAAATCCTCTTTTAAGTCTGAAATTACAGGAATGCAAATCTTTAATCTCAAAAGTAAAAAAAATGATCTCTAATTCGATTTCAAGAATGGGGGTACAATGTATTTATAAAGATTACATTATGAGATTCTATCCTAGAAATATGAAATTCAACCTAAAATCTAAAAAGATAAAATTCAAATTTAAAATTGATATATATCGTAAAATCTAGGAGCAATAATATTGAAAAGAATATCTTCTAACCAATTGTATCTAATTTAAAATTCAAATTCTTTTGTTAGAACCTCACGCACAAGCCCATTCAATACTTTCTTAATTCTTTTGGCTCTTGCTCTTGTGGTTGACCCACTTGGAACTTGTAGCAGCTTATTGGAATCTAATGTGTTTTGCTGGATTGCATCATTCCCTCTCTCTTCAAAAAGATTCATACTCAAATCTTCATCACGTAAAGAAAATAAGGGCACATACTTCTTGAGGATAAAATTCATCAGGTGGCTTCTTATAAAACAAATCCAAGAATACATGCAACACACTAGAATTAGGATTAAAGGAATGATTAACACCATTATTAACTAAGAAGTTATCCTTATAATAGTTATGATTCACACTTATAACTCTTTTCATATTTCTTTCTCTCAATTCAAATCTCTCTTTTTTTTGTCTCTTTAATTTCAAAACACTCTACACTCAATCTTTTTTTCTTCTTCAAACACAACTTTTCTCTCTACATTCTCACAAAACTCAATTTCATTCATATTTTCACTTTTCTTTCCATGATTGAGGGGATCTTCTTCAATGACACTATCGATACTTGGAATAAGGATTTCTTCCTCAATCCATTTTTTTGCATGATTTTCAGCATTCAATTCTTCTTCAACCACAAGATCATTACTTAGAATACGGATTTCTTCTTTGATATATTTTTCAACATGATTTTCAGCATTCAATCTTCTTCAACCACAAGATCGGTAATTGGAATATGGAGGTCTTCTTTTGTATGTTTTTTCTCATGGTTTTCAATATTCAATTCTTCCTCCTTCTTGGTTGTCTCTGTAATAGGGGCAACAGTAATCATGGTTGCAATCTTCTTTGTATTTAATATACCTTTTGAAACATTCTCTTGCTGAACAATTATTGGAACCAAATCTAGCTCCACCACATTGCGAAATTGGTTAGATCAGGATTAAGCCCACTTACCAAATGATTCTTAGTTGCGCTTGGAGTTTCCTTCACACAAGTCTTTATCATAAATAACTCCAACTCTTGAAAATATACATCAACACACATGGAGCCTTGTTTCAACTCTTTAAACTTTTTATAAAAGTCTAGTTTTGACTTAGCGTTGTGGCTAGACATTTGTTGATCTGTGTTAGCAGTTCTCCTTTGGAGTCCTTTTAGCAAGAATTGAAGATCCTTTAGAAGTTCTCTTTCACTTTAGATATTGATACCTTTTTTAATCTTTAAATTCCTCTTGAGGCTTTAAAGAACGAATTCAAGAAAATCAAGAGTGACAAAAAATTGTTTAAGAAAATCCAGAATGACATCAAGATTGTTCCAGAAAATCAAGAATAACACACAAAGATTGTTCAAGACAATCAAGAATGACACCAAGAATGTTTAAGAGTGACACAAGTTGAAGATACTAAAGCAATTTCTAGGTATGAAGATGAATACTTGCTTTGGATAGTTAAGCACAACAATTAAAACTTTCTTTTTACCCTTTTTTTAATTTTCTTATTACGTTTTTTTGCTCATTTTTTGTCGATATTCTTTTTTTCCTTTTCACCTTTTTTTCCTTTCCTTTTTCCCTGATGATCCTTTTGTATCTTTTTCTTTTCTTATTTAAATATAAAGAAAATACAAAATCCACACAAGAAACAAAATATACGCAAACTGAACCAAGAAATTCTAGAAAACGAGTTGAATTTGAAATGAAAGAAACTTGACTTAGAAAACTTGAATTGGAATGATTCCAAAATGAACAGAAAGATACGACTCAAAACTATGGAAACGACCTATTAAATGTTGAAAGAGGAAAGAAAAGTGGACAAACAAATCTAGAAAATTTGAAGACAAACATAAACGACCAGGCACAAGAAAAAAATTAATGAATGAAAATAAAAATTAATGAATAGAAAGATAAAACCTAAGTTTAGAACTGAATCTCTGATACCAAGATGGTGTGAACCTAAAGAGAAGATAACAAGAACCTACAACCAATTTGAAATATACGCACCCCAAGAATGCTAAACAAAAGTTAAAAATCCACTTGAACCCTTGAACACGGAAGAACAAAGACATTAAGTGTTGGAAGATGCCACAAGGTTGATCAAGCCTTAATAAGTCTTTAGTTCAATAAAGAACCCTAGAGAGAATCCCCTTTATGAAATCTTTAATCTCAAAAGTAAAAAATGATCTCTAATCCAATTTCAAGAATGAGGAGTACAATGTATTTATAAAGATTACATTATGAAATTCTATCCTAGAAATATGAAATTCAATCTAAAATCTAAAAAGATAAAATTCAACTTTGAAACTAATATCTATCCTAAAATCTAGGAACAATGATTTTCAAAAGAATATTCTAACGAATTATATCTGTAATATCCACCTTTTCTATGAGCCGACATAGAGGCCAAATCGATAGTTATCAGATAAGACAAGGCCCAGAAATAAAAGTACAGAAAAAGGAGATGTCAGTGGAATTAAGAGACCCTGGTCGGATTAGTCCTAAGGCTTTGAGATTTCTAAAAATATAAGCCAGGGACATAAATGTCATTAAGTATAAAGACCAAGGTCAGTATGGTCATTGGATAAAAATGGCTAAACCAGTAGTCCAAAGTCAAGTGAGAGGCCACGGATAGAAAGTACAGAAAAAGTTGACACTGTTGGGTCGGAAGTTGCAGAATCAAATTTAGCCCGGTGGATGGAAGTCAGTAGGAACTTTAAAGTTAAGCGTGCTCACCCTGGAGAAATTCTAGGATGGGTGATCAAGGGCCAAAAGGTAATGGGCAAAATGGGAATTTATGAAAAGTTAGACTGTGAAAGGGCATTTTGGTCATTAAGAGAAAGTGTAAGGGCATTTTGGTCATTTGACAAAGTCAAAGTCAAAAGTCAAACAGTTGACCAAAAATCAGAAAAATTAACAGATGCCCAAACAATAGAGCAGAACTCACTAATTACCAGAGATTCAACCGATTGTTGAAATTCGGTCTGGATGAGGAATTATGGAGTTTTACAGATTTGATGATTGAAGATATTTATTTGAGGTATCAGGAGTTCTCTAAGACCAGAAACTAGAGTCTAGAAAGATTCAGTGAATTTTATAGTATTTTACAAAATTATTGCCCAAAGTACGATTAAGGTGATTTTCCCGAAAATGAGGAAAAGGCCCGAAAAATCCCCCAAAAATATAATTTATTGCAAAAATTAATTTTGGACATTTAGAAGGTATTTTGGGGAAAAGAGAAGGGCTGAAATATCAATGAAAAATGTAGAAAATCATAAGGCCCTAAAAATGATTTATTTTAAAGTTGCTTGTTTTCAGGAGTTTTAAATAGGATAAAGTAATCCTGATAATTTTGGATGGATTAAGGGACAATTTGAGGATGATGATTTGAAGATATTTAAGAGGGAATTATGGAGATTAAATGAGGAAGAAAACATCTCCAGAAAAGTAAAAAAAGATTTATTGGAATTAAGTTACTTTTACTAGTGAAAGTTGTAATCGGTAGAAGTAACCGAATGGAGTTTGGTTTGGTTAGAGTAACCAAACCCCAAACAGATTTTTCTTCACCATGTGCAGCCATAAAGATGCCATTTAAGTGACCAATGAGAGGAAGGATAGTGTCACACATGTGGGTTAATCTTAGCCCTTCAATTTCAAGATTTAATCTTATCCTTCCATACCATTTAACAAGTTTTATAAATCAAGTCTTCCATCCATTTCTCCACCATTTCAACCGACATTTTCCAGCTGTAAAGGAGAGGGAGAGACGCCATTTTCAAGCTTGAAGAAGAAGGAGAAGTGCTCTTGAAAATCAAAGGTAAGAGAGCTTACCAACCAAATCTATACATCAATCTTTTCCTCTCAACTTCCTCTACCTTTCTATCGGTTTAGATTTTTGATTTTGGCTCTCTTTTGGTGGCTGGAAAGTTAGGGTTCATGAGATGAAAAATGAGAAAGAGAGGGATTTAGAGGAAATAATTGGTTGCAAAACACTCCTTGCATGTTAAGGAGAAGATTGATGTATATATTGCTTGGGTTTGGTGTTTGTATGAATTTTTGGAATCTCAAACCCTAAGGGGAGATGCTGCCCAATTTTATATTTGATGAGGAAGAGTTTTTTTTTGAACTAAACAATTCATGAGAAGTGTTTTGGAATCAAGAATATGTTGTTATACATGATGAAAGTTTGAAAAATCATGTTTTGGCACTTGTGTGTATGATGATTTCGGTCTGACCTAGAATTTGGAGAAGGAATGTTGTTTTGATGATTTTGATGCTTCCAATGGGTTTAAAATGAGTTTTTGTGTAGGGTAAAGGTAACCACAAGTTTATGGAAGCATTAGAAGATCATAGAGACAAGTATGATGTCTTAAGGCTTATGCAATTCAATAGATAGTTTAAGAGAGGTTTACAATGATTTTTGTCTTGGTAATGGCATATGTTTAATGGCCATTATGTTGACAATTGTGTAGGCTAAAGTTTGGTGCAAGAGAGTGATTCCGAAAGTGAACAAGAGAGCATTCAAGTTAAGAGGAAATTAAAGACACAAGGTAGCAAGACCTTCTAATCCTAAGCTTAATTGCTTTGAAAATGTGTATGAATTATGCATGACTTGTGTTGAAAATTTTTTATGATTGGAAGTGTGAATATGTGCTTTTATTTGCTATGGCCATATGCATTTCATTGTTACATGTTGCACTTTTATGAATTCACACTTATATTGAAAGTTGTCATGCAATTTTATAATGTGTGTTAGAAAGTTTTGCTACTGGGATTTCCAAAAATCTCACCATCCCCCACTAACCATTTTTAGGTGGAAGCACTCTCAAGGGTAAGGAGAAAGTTGTTGATTCATGAAGCAAAGTTTAATGTGCAATGTTGTGTACTTCATTATGATCTTTATGCTATTATGTTTGAAGTTGTAATGTGGCATGTAATATAACTCATGCATGTATGATGGACTCATGATAACTAATGTATGCCTAAGAATGCCTAATTACATAGGTTATTATGATTAAGAAAAGTTTAGAAATTATTAAGTTGAAATATGAAGTGAAGAAGTTGAAAATTTGGCTAAGTGAGAAGTTGAGTAAACCCCCAACTTTGGTATAAGGTGAAACAAAGTAAATGGATTCCAAATGACTTGAAATTTTATGGAAAAATAGATCACATTTCAAGGTTTCTAATGAGCCAGAGATCACTGGAATTGGAATTTTATACAGAAAGTTATGACTGTTCAAATTTGATGAAAAAATCTCAGAAAATCTATAAAAATGAAAAATTACCATATGAACAGTACATTTTCACGAATGAATATGTACCAGTTGGACCAGTTACTGTTCAAATTAGTATTTTTCCCTCATAAAGGAATTTTTAAGCTTCAAATAGAAGTTGAAACCACTCGATTTCGATTTTTTAGAATTAGTTATGAATTTTTAAAGTTGGCCCGAAAAACTGTGAATAGTAACTTTCTTAAAAATGAAAGTTTTCAAGTTAGTCCCTTTTTAACAATTTGAGTTGCTTGAGGCCATAATTTGGTTCCAACTCATCATAATGGAAGCTAGGAGGGCTAAGTAAGTGGTGTCACAATTCCCTTCCATTCTAGTTAAATTAGCATATTCGACAAATATTGTCACTCTCAAATCCAAAGTTTATTTCCCCAAACTTTCAAGCACCACACGTGTTGTACAAAAATTCACTCATACTCCCATGAACAATAATACCCCAACAAAACTGATATAATGGTGATTACTGGGCATCATGTCATTTTAATAATCTTTATTACATTCCTGATCATCAAATTCAATCATATTCATGCATATTAAGCAACCCAAAGCAAACGGTCTAATATTCAAGTCAAAATAAATATTCTTCTCATAAGTCATGAATATTTAATGCTGCTATAATTGTCATTAGCCCATCAAATAAAACGTAACCATTGAAATTCCCAAATGCAAATAACCTCACAATGCAATTTGAATCAAGTTTCATCAACACTTAATCAAAATGTTTATTTTATGAATATGCATATGAAGAGAAATTCTTAACTTCTTAATGATCAAGCTTTGATATTGTAAAATTTTAGTACCTCATATCAAACCACAAACTGCTTGAACAATTTCCAGAATTCATATATACATATGTACTCCAACATCTTTGCTTAGATTATGGAATTGACATATGCGTACCTAGCAAGCAGACCAAGATGCAAAGCATTCAATGATACCTCAATATCACCATGAAGACAAGAAGCAACCCATATTCACATGCCACTTCAAAATGCTCTCTATTTTATGGGGTAAAATCGTGAGAGCTTCCATGCCTCTGTTTCACTAGGCCTGGTCTATCCTTGCTGCACTCATATTATTCTTCTGACAGCTTAAATAGATAACTTTCAGAGGTAAAAGTCATATTGAGAAAATTACATGAAAAAAAAGAAAGTATCTTAGCATTAAGGATATCAAAACTGAAAGAGAAAGGACTAGTTGAACTCATTTGGGGCTTCTGATTGTGTCCCTGGCAATTTTAAATTATTCACAGCAACCATATCCTCACTTGATAACCCTGCGACCTTCAAAGTTGATTTTGATTCTCCTATTTTCGATGACTTAAGCATTTCATATAACAATCTTTGAAATGCATATCAAAGCATGAGTCATACCTCAATAGCATTCAAAGTGAAATAATGCACACTGGAAAGTTTATGTACAGAGGCTCACGTCCGAACTTGACCCTTCTGGTTTTCTTTTGAAAATGGTAATGCAAAACAATCTTCTCAATAGAAAATTGTAAAGCTGTTTTGATAGTAATTTAATGAAGTCAAATCAAAACAAATTGTAAAAAATTTCATTTTGAAATCGAGAACAAAATCGATTATGTTCTTGAAATAAAACTCCATAGCTTGGCATAAATCCCATTAAAGAAAAAGAATCATGTAATCGTTTATGAAATGACAGAGATAAAGCCTATACTCTCAACACCCCTCTTGGTAACACAACCAAAATCACTTCAATATTGATGAATAAAACCTGCCAACGAAAATACTCATAAACTATCATAATAAACAGTTATTTAATCATTCAAGGGTAAAAATTTATGGAGAAAAATCCACCAAAGAATCACCATAATGACTCTTTGAAAACAAGATGCCCAAATGGTATATGCAAGGTCCAAGTTTGATTTAGAAAAGCTGAATCCCATTTCCCGAGTTTATATTAATGTTTTAAGAAGATGAATTTTGGTTCAAATTCATATATATCATGTGCCAAATATACTTTTAGGACCAATGGTATGCCATAATGAAATTTCTACCAACCCTCAAAATCGAATCGCAACTTGAAGTAATTTTGCCATTTGAAAAATTAAACAAAAGGGGAGAGTAAGATTGAATTAAAACTTATCTCATTTCCTTTGTAATGAAATAGAGAACACTTGTCATAACGCACTTCATAAGTCTAGCGAGAAATAACTCTTTAGATTGTTGGAATCAGCACTTAAACATTAGTGGATCTTCAAGCTCCTCTACAATGTTGTGACTGTCCTGTTGGCAGCAACATCTGTAAGTAAAAAGAGTTGCATCATAACTCTTAGATTATAGGAAGATAATAACAATATTTAGAAAAAGACTAATCCGAGTCGTGTCCTAGGACACTGTCCTAAAGAGTTATTCTGCCATAAGTCTGCAACTCCCTAGGATTAAATGGACTCTTCTTGCTGGAGCAAGGTAGTAGAACAAAAGAAAATGAAGAGCAGGAAGCAAAGAGGAAGGGAAGAGATAAAGCTCTGAAAACACTACTACAGAGTAGACTTTTTACTACTGAAATTCACGTCATTTCTCTAAAAAAGGGAGTAAAAGGGGAAGGCGAGAAAATATGTGGACCTTTAGGCGCCCTATTCAGTCAATAGGGTGCCATAGGCTCCCCTACGGTGCCCTTTCTACGGAAAAGGGCGCCGTAGGGCCGCCCTTCGAAATTAAGGGTGCCATAGAGGGCACCTATGGCGCCCTTTCTTTAATAAAAGGGCACCGTAGGGGCGCCCTTTTATTTTAACACCGGGCCCCACCCCGAACCCCCACTTTGTCTCTCCGCTCCTTCCTTTATTCATACCAGCCCCATGTCGCCCCCACAAGCATGTCGCCCCTGGCCGCAAGTAGCTCGCACGTCACCCCGCCAGCCGCTCCTTCACACGTCGGTCGTTGCCCCCGCCAGCAGCTCACAGCTCACGACCGCATCTGTGAAGCCTGATGCTCTCTCCCCCGTCGGCCACCTCCAGTCGCCTGCCTCGTGAAGCCCACATCGTCGCCTCTCTCGCTCGTGAAGCACCGTCGCCAGCGTCTCTCGCCCATCTTCTTCGCCTTTCTAGTTTGCTTACAGGTTCCATTCTTCCCCATTTTACCATTTCGTTATACATGAATGTCTCCTTTTTAAGTAGAATGTGTATGTTTTTGTGCGTCTTATTGTGTTTCTGTGCATGCACATACCTATATGGATATAGTTGTGAGCTTAAGTTTGAATCTGTGCTTATCTTGAAACGAATATGACTGGAAAAAGCAAGCCTTTTCAAAATTTTTGGAAAGTTGATTTGTTTTCGACTTTTCGTGCGTATATGTGTATAATTTTGTGATTATTTGTTACTCATGTGGTTGAAGATGAAAAAAATGATTTTCTGTTTGGGAATTGCCATTTTTATGCCATTGAAATCGCTAGAAGAAGAAATTTTTCAAAAAAAAATTCCATCAGCCAAGGTGGGAAAGGAAAAGGGTTAGCATAGGTGGATTTGATAAATGTCTTATATATGTGTGCTAGTTAATGTGGAAATTTTTATGCCCATAGACAATACCAAAAAAGGTGTTATTTTTAGTATACTTAATTACAGAGAGAGTAAACAATTAGATTAGAAGGACACATTAATAATTTTAAATTGTTTTAACATAATTACAAATAAAGAAGCTAGTGCTTCAAAATTTTTATGATTTGTTTTATTAAAGTTTTATTAAATTTGTATGATTTGTTTTATTAAAGTTTTATTATTTGTTTTATTAAAGTTTTATGATTTTTTTATTAAATTTTTTACATTTCAAAATTATGCATGTTTCGATAATATCCAATTATTCATCCATAAACCCACTTTTATATGATTTAGCTTAGGGTTTAATAAATGGATCGTACTTGGATGAATGCGCTAAGAACTAGTGATGAATAAGAGAATGGTGTGGAAGGGTTTATTGAATTTGCCAAAAGAAATGCGATTAGCAAAAATGGGATGTATTTCTGTCCATGTGTCAAGTGTATGAATGGGATTCGGCAAAATATTGATGACATAAGGGATCACCTAATTTGTGAGGGAATAAGTCTCCAGTACACAAAGTGGATATGGCATGGGGAAAAACTAAGTGCATATGCAGCCCACGAAAGAGATTCTGTGGATGCAGTAGATGAAGATAGAATGGAAAGAATGATTCATGATGTTGAGATAGAATCTTTTGCCCAAGCGCCTGTATATGAAAGCATGCGGAATAATGCATAGACACCTTTGTACCCTGGAAGTAAACATACACGCTTGACGGGTACATTGCATTTGATGAACTTGAAGGCATCTTGTGGGTGGACCGACAGTAGTTTCACATCGTTGCTGCAGTTGTTGGGTGA